>NBIL01138617.1:0-14235 GCA_002752925.1 Viola pubescens var. scabriuscula
ATGATGGGTTTTGCGGCGTCGGGAGGCCAAGTGAGGTTGCCGGCGAGGGGGAGGAAGTGGTGGAGAGCAAGGGAGAGGGAGTGGTAGAGTTTGGGGAGGAGGAGTGAGTTGAAGAAAGTGGGATCAGTTGAGGTTTTGAGTTTGAAGAAGTAGATGCGCTTGACGGGAGGGAATTTGAGCCAAAACATGTCAAAGAACGTTAGCAGCAGAGATAACTCCGGCGAGGGAGGCCATGGCCGGACTTTGCAAACCTCGAGTATCTTTACTTGAGCCACTTCGGTCAGTTCGGTACTGGTTGATGCCATAGATCGACAACACGCAGGAGGATTAGAAATTAGTAACTTGTACTTGTACAGAGAAAAATACACATCAAATGATAGCTTTGAAGTGACAGCTGACAAATTGACAATATAATAATAGGGAGAATGTTAGACCGGTCTCCCAAACTGAGAAAATGCCACGTAATTCTCTTATTTACAAAATTACCATTCGGCAGAAATTACGAAGATGTCATTAATCCCTCTCATTTTATCCTTTCCATTTCTACTCCTTCTGGGATTAATTAAATGTCATTCGGGGTGTTTTTATAGAGAAATCGAAATCTAGGCACTTTAGTATTTTTCAGTATTTTAAGTATTTTTCTGTTTGATTTTTATCGGTTCCAAATAAAAATTTTCGAACCGCAGATCAAATATTTCCATCCATTATCACATTTTATATTTTTGATGTGTATCATTTGGTTTATTTCATTTTATTACTCTTTTTGGTATTTTCGATTCGAATTTTTATTTATTTTTAGCGAGAGTTCTCGTACCGATAACTCGGACCAATTAAATAATTATAATCTTTTTCTTTCCCACTCTCATCCTCACCGTTGGATCATCTTACCTTTTTGGCAAGACCGATCCAACGGTCATGTTTTTTCCCTCATTTAGCCATCTTTATCTCTTTTCCCTTTCCTGCAAAACCATTTCTTCCAAAGCCAGAAATCCTCAGCAGCGAATCCCTCACCTAAAGCTTCCATTAATCCTCAGCCAAGCAATTTCCTCACCTTCTCCCGCTCCATTTTTCAACATCTCAACCTCTTCATCTTCCCAAATTCGATCTCCTCGCCGCCACACCAGAGCCAAGCAAATCCCTCACCCAAGCTTCCAGTGTGATGCCGACGGTCGGGTGGGGGAGGACGTAAGAAAGGAAGCGTCGGCGTCGATGGAGGAATGAGATCTAATTTCTAAGGAGCTAATTTCTAAACCTAACCATCAGAAATGGAAATGATTTCACGAAGGAAGGGAGAAGGAATAAAAACAATGGCAGTTATATAAATTGGGAATGACGTCATTCCCCAGTTTGGGAGACCGGTCTAGCATTCTCCTAATAATAGACATACTATCGGATCTCATCTTCGTATTCATATATTTGGATATCTATTATCTATGTCATATGTCATAAATAAAATCTCAATTCTTTCGTTGATTTGTGTTAATTCCAATTAATCTGAAATAGACGAGAAATCTCTTTATTTTAAATTCCACAAACCTCCAAATCTCCTTAAAAAATCTTTATAATAAATCATACTGTAATACTAGTTATTAATATTCAAATTACATAAAGTGTATTATTTTTTTAAATATATGAAAATCAGACTTTTATTAATGCCAGAATGAGCAAATAGACATCACTATATATGTAACCATCTACTGAGAATTTATGACCTAACTTACAACACAAATCACCTTCGGAACATTTCTCTACAACAAACATTTTTTGCTGGTGTCAAGTTTCAGTCAGCGATAAATGAACTTTCATTTTCATGGACTGGTATACCTCCCTCCACTTGATAATGTAGCAAGGCATCAGATTACGGTTCGATATCAGTTACCATTTTCACAGTTGAATGTAGCAGTGACCAAACCTAGAAAGGGTTCCCCGACCAGCAATGAGCACCGTTCACATGCTCTCTGAGAGACCCATAATATACCGAGATTTGCCAGCATCCTCAACCGATTAGTCTGTAAATGGCTGTGAGTCCATGCACAGATGCACTAGTTTTCTTTGGTACTGGCCATAATATTCGCCAACAGCAATAACATCTTCATTCTCTGGATTTAACCCAGGTAAATCGACTACAGTTGTCCTTGAAGACTCCGAATCTGATTCATCATCTGAAATTCCAGAATTAGAAACAAATTCTGCATGGATTTCACGACAAGCAAGTATGAACATGGCAGCTGTATCAGGTTGTTGTGCCTCACGGAGTGCGGCTAGGGCCTCCGGCAGAGCACCGGCTGCAACATACAGAATAAGGGCCCTGCATTGCGCCATAGCAAAGCTTCATAAGAGACATTAATATATTTATAGATAGCAAACCTGGAAATGGAAATAGTTAATACCTCCAAATATTGTGTTCAACGTGAAGGATATGGCCAGCCCACCTTAGTAACACCCTAAAAAAAACACAAACCTACCAAATTGAGAAGTCGAGACTCGAAATGAATTAAATAAATAAATAAAAAATCGACAAGTCCATTTCTACGACTAGAAGAGCTTTCTTAGTTTACAAAGCAAGAAAAAGAAACGAGAGATAAAAGATGCTAGAATTCTGCAATCCCAGCCACAAACTTTTAAAAGGTTATGAAAAAGAAAAGAATAAGAACCTAGCATAGTCTGATCCCCTTAAATGCGTAGCAGCTAAAGTTGCAGCATCAGTCCAGCATCCAGCGTCTTGTAGCTGTACAATCATGTGTATACATTAAGTGCAGCAAGAGTTAAGCTTATTGATTTGATCTAATGTCAATCGTGAAGAGAAAAAGTGGTGATATAAATCTTACCTGAGAACAAGCTTCCTGATGTCTTCCAACAGCGCAGATAAGATGAGTGCCAGACAGTGATCTATCTGTCCTGACCATGTTGGCTGCAACTACCTGATTATCATGAGATAGCAAGACTATAAGAGTAGCCAAAACACAATTGAAGGTGATTCTTTTTTTTTACCAATCACAGTATCTGAGTTGATCGATGTCGAAAGATGGGAAGTTCCAGATTATTGCTTACCTTAACTGCAAGCTCATGAAGAGACCTTGAAACAGCAGAAGAAAGAGCCACTGCACGTAGAGCATTGACATAGAAATAAGAGCTTTCTGGAGAAGTGGAAAGCAACAAACTAACCGCCACTTCTAAGTTCCCAACCAATACAAGCCTGTGTATATCAAGTTTATAAGTTGAGTACATCTATAAGCCAACGCTAGTGGCATATCCATTGCAGGAATAAAGCACCACATATGAGAGATGAAAAAATAATAATAAACGTGCATGATAGGATCAGCAGAATGCAATAAGTAAAGGACACCATGTCCCCTACTTAACAACCATTTTTGCATTTCCTGCGTTGCAGAAAGAAATTACAGTAATTTACTTTTCACTGATTTATGGAATTGCTACATTGCAAACCCTTCGTAAAAGCAATTTCGAAACACCAACTGCAAGATACTTCTACACCACCACACGATTTTCAAACACTTATGGGGAGTGTAAGAAAAAACCTCTTCAAAGACAATCCCGTGGAGATTACCAAGTAACTTCTTCGGCGCTTTAACTCATTCAGAACAGCGTTATATTTAACCAAACACATTTTCAGAAGTTTATAACTATATTATCCCATGGCCGGACAGCTTCCATCACTACATGTCAGACTGACCATTCTAGGTTATAAGTTGATTTTTGGAATTAACTAACCTTAAACAGTGTAAACACTCTCCTCTTGTATCATACCATTACGAATAACAACCAAAAAAGCTTATGGCCAAAGAGTAATTAGCTGACCTATTCACAGCATTTCACTTGAGAAATTTAATTTATGCCATTTGAGCTGGAAAATTTGTCCTGAGCTACTTTTATGCTCTCAAGCATTAGCTACTAGAGATGACACACAATACATACAACATGCCAGCAAATAAAGAACTCACTCATGTATGCGGTTCTGGATGGCCTCTTCTCCCTCCAACTTCTCATGCCAGGGGATGCGCTCACTAGCAATCTCCCATAACTCTTTTTGTTGGAAAGCCATTGATCTAAGCTGACCTTGACACTGTTATAGAGAATCAAAAGTTAAACCAGAGAATAAAGCATTCAACTCTTCAAGTATCGAAAATGATTAACCGCAAACAACTTCTGTGTCCAATAAGAATGAAGACCAGAAGAGAGAGGTAGTAACTTACCCAAGAATCCCTCTTCTCACTACCAGTAACTGACGTCCCCTTGGATGCAATTCGACTCAGGACAGCTGTATCATCAAGCTCTGGAGTTGGCGCTGGTACAGGAGTTCTCTGTTGAGGCTTCTTTCCTAGCTTATCCATCAAGTGTTTAAGAGCACGAGGCAACTGCAACCAGAAAAGTGCTTCTGATATTTCACCAAATATTGCAGCTGCAAAGGCAAACCTTGCCGAACAACCTTTATTTACTATGGTAGCATATAATCTTGCCATTTCATCATCAAATATGCAGCCTTGAGCAATGGAAATGGAGAAAATGCGTAAGTCCAGAGCATTGTACAAAGTTGATCGAAAGTTCATATTGAACATCCTATGACAGAAAGCTCACCTGCTTTTCGATAAGGCTCTAACACTTTAAGGAGCATTTCTGGTACCACAGTATCACCAACAGGTGGTAAATCAATAATGTAACTACGAAGATCTGCTTTAAATGAAGCAGTTCCAGGGATTGAGTGAGGCCTCTTGTCAATAGTTGTACTGCAAGTGTTAAACCAAGAGGGCTTAACTCCTAGCTGTAAGATCATCCGCAAAGCCTGTGGCAAAAAATCAACAGCAAATAATGGTTCACTAGAGAAAGAAATTGTTTTTGAAAACTTTACCTAACCCTTTGAGGGAACAGAAAATGCCTTTTTCAAGTCACTTCTGCAAACCTCTTCAATTCAATTGAAAAGAAAATGACACTCAGCACCCCTAATATTTTAAGTAGAATACAGTGTAAAAGGTGTATTGCGAAAGTTATTAGTCGTTCTCTTTTAAAAAGGGGGAAATCATGCTCAAGTTTCACACACATGTTGCACTCATCAGTATACAACGACAGGAGTTTTCTTTTCTTTTTCTTTTTTTTAATCCTCCATTTACTTCAAGGAAGTCCTTCCCTGGATGTTTAACTCATAAGTATACAAAGAATACCAAAAGCAATTTAGCTAGGGGTGTTAAAACAGGTCAGAAGACAAGTCCTGACTCCGAGTAAGGTCTACTGAGACCTATCAAATCGATGGGTTTACATATCTGATCCTTTCAGTCAATGGGGCCAAGACCCTAAGCCCAGACTCAATCCATGAAATTGGTAGGGTGCACAAGCCTACCCAGATCCCACTCAACTTATTATGCAATAATTGTTCTTTCTGGGTAAAATACTTTTGTTTTAATCAAAAGTCCAACCTAATACTGTAATAAATTGTCAGAATAACACATTCACATTAACCATTACAATAGTCCTCAAACTATGATTCTTCACGAAACAATATAAACTTTGTCCAAGTTAAACGTGTCTTCACTGTTCTACAACAAGTTGAGGGGTCTACACTTGACTAGACTATACACCAATTTTGAAACAGATAACGACCTGAATGGAACTGAAAACCAGCTATAGACTTTTTTTAAACAGGATGGGTAGAGTTGCAAGTGGCAGAAAAAATTGACACTGGTACATTTAGCACAGAAATGAGGCATGTGTAACATTTACTTTGGTGGGCTTAGAAGGTATGGAAAGAGGAGATGCAGGATGATACTTACTAGGGCATGTGGTGTAGGAAGCAAAATGGGAGAGCATATAGGCATTGGCCGGAATCTTTCTTTAAGAGCTCGGGGCTGCATCCCATGGCTAAGCTTTTTGTCCTTGCTGCACAAATAGACAATTATATGAAACCACAGAAAATGCCGGCGTCCAAAATGAATTCTCCATCTAAAATTTATACGAGAATACCAAAACACTAGAAAGTTAGCCCACTAATCATGGGAAGTTGGGAACACATGTCACAAACATTACAGGGAATGGTTGTGATCCAAGCACAAGAACCCAAGTGACAAGGCGATTAAATAGGAAGACATGTGACCAGAATTTAGGTGGCCGTTATACCCCAGGCACCAATAGTAAGAAAACCCCAACCAGCTTCTGTCAAGAATGCTTGGATGAAAATTTGTAATAGTTCACTATACATCCCCATACAAGGAAAGTGTAAAAGTATAAGTTAGACAGTGCAAGTCAAGTAGCACATACATGTTAACCTCAACAAGGCGGAAAGTACTATCTGCTCCAGCAATGCACAATACCAATGGATCATTTTTATTAGTTCGGACAGGCAACCAATCAAGTTCCAATACAAGGGTTCCCGGAAATTGAGGCTGTAATAGGGAATTGGCTAACGGGTCAGGCAAGTCCTGCAAAGGGAGAACCAATATTTAGAGGGATACAAGTATTCATTGATATGTAAATAAATTATAAAGAAAAAGGTTAGCATCCAATGAAAGAAAAGAACTCATTGGCAGATAAAAGAAGAAAAAAGAGCAGCTTTGAATCACTTTTTCCAAAAGCATGCTTCTAATAACCGGAAAAAAGTCAGCAGCTGTGCTAGATCTTCTATAATCAACAGGCGTGGCAGATGAGCTGCATTTTGCAGCTTGCTTGGTTAATGCTGGAGGACTTTCATTTATATGAACATTTCACGCAAGGAAGAATCACCTAGTACTACAATAGACCATAGGAACAAAGTTCCTAAAAGTTTTCATCACATCAAAGATATTTCAGACTGCCGGCCACAAAACAAAGCACGCGTACATGTGTAGTATGTCAACATGAATGAACACGATGCTTTAAAAAAGAATATACTTGCCATTCTCCATGCTTACAAGATCAAATACAGAAAAGGTATTGTCATAAAAAAGCACAGCAACAAGCCCTCGGCTACGATCTCCCGGAACAACAGGTGAAAATTTGATTCTCCGGATTCCCTCTCTATAAGTGTTAAATGATGAAGAATGTCCAGTTGTAACATCCCACCACCGAATGTTCCCTGACCTGTCTCCCATAACCTGAGAAGTAGTAACATCACAGCCTCTCAAAATGGAAATTTGAAGAATAAACTCTCAGATCTACATGACCAATAAAATACACTACAATGAATAAGTATGAGACATACAACATGAGGTAGACGGTATGCCATGGCAGTAATCAATCCATCAGATGAAACAAATGAAGATGAAGGCCACTTTGGTCTACAGACAAGACAAAACCACTGTTATTTTCTCTCTTTTTTGTGGAAGAACAAAAGACCACAGTAATGACAAAAATGAAAACATCATAGTCTACATCTATCAATAGGAATAAGAAGTCATGGTGACTTCCAACCATCATAGTCATAGTGTAAAAAACATCTTTTTTTTCGCACAGAAACAACAAAGAAAAAATGTCTTAATGGTGCAAGGGGGTACCACTATAAAAAGTAACTGGATCCTGAATTCGAATATGCAACTGTCTTAGATTAGTAAATTACAATTTTAAGCCTTTTGCCTCTTCTAGAGCATGGCATGACACTGAAAAATCTCTAGGAATTGCTTTATCCATCCCATTAACCTACGAAATTCTTGACTAAGCCATTGTTGCACAATAAGTTTTGCAGATATAGCTGAAGATGCAATTAAACATCATGCTCTGCATAACAACTCAAGACCCTCAACCCCTTCACATGAAAGAAGAAAAGTAGAATTACAAGAAATAGGTGAAAAAACATAGGTGACTAAAGCAGAACTGTAGAAGCAAATTTAATGTATTTGTTTGTTCCTTTAGCACAAAGTGGTTGCTCTGAGGCCTTAAACCTGAAACCTCCATCGAAAGGCTTGCTAATGTCAAACACGTAGTCAACAACTCTAGTGCAAGATGCAAGAGAAAATACAGATTCCTCCATGCAACAATCTATGTTGAATACCCATACCTGAAGTCTCGGATCCTCCGCCCATGAACTTCAAAAACTCCAAGTGCACCATTTACTAGTGCAAATGCAAAACTTTCTGAAGAATCATCAGATGCATCTGAGCTCACTGATGCTGCACAAAGTAGTTACTTTCATGTGAAGAAGATTTTGAACATTCAAAGAGAAACACATCACAGCTGTAGCCAATCTATATAACACTTCAGTTTATCATTAAAAAAATGCTTACAGGATTCTGATGATGTCTTTGTGGTAGATGTTTCATTTGGTAGCTCAGGTCCCTGGTCCTTCGATGAAACCTGCCGAGGAGGACCATTTTGAACTGGCCTTGGAACCGTAGGAAGAGTCCATTCCAAGACCGTGAATGGAAGAGCTAATGATCTAAGCTACATGAAGACCGAAAGAATAATAACAACTAAAGTCATCAAGCAAAAAATAAAGATGAACTGAAAATTCATCTTACAGAATAGGTCTTAGCAACATGAAACAAAATCAAAACTTATGACTACAAAACAAATAAATAACTGTATAAAAACCTGGAAGTAAATAATAATAATAGAAACATGTAAATGCATGACAATCCGATGACTATATCTACAGATCCAGTCATATTGTTAGCTAACTAGCTTTTCTTTACCTAAGTTTCTTTGTGTACCAAAATGTATAACGGAAGAAAGCAAACATATGACCATTCAATACAAATGTACAAGAAGGTATGTTAGATGTGAATTCAGGGAGGATAGATGTACATGAAGCGGCTTCATCACTTGGAATCGCCAGGACAAAGAAAAGGCAAAATTATGCACATGAAAAGGGAAATATTCAAGCGATAAGAAAAATTGTATAAAATTACTCCAAGGAACCAAAATGTTGTTGAATTTGAGAACATGTAAAGAATAAATCACTTAACTACAACAAAGCAATTTTGTGACCTGTTGCATACACAACAATTAAGATCACAGTAATACCATATTTCCTTGGGAAATGGTAAAACAGTCGCTTTCCCTAGTAGTCCATGCATACACAACAATTAAGATCACTGATAATATATCTGACGTGATGACAGGATATCTAACAATTTGTGCATGAAAAAGAGAAGGGTATCGGACAACAAACCATGACTGGACTTTTTGTCATTGCCCAAACCTCCACAGGTGCATCACGAAACAAAATAAGAAGATACCTGAAATCATAAAACATGAACCTGAGCTACTACAAATGAAAGCAAAACCGTGTGAAGGAACATCCTGAAATCAATTAAAATCAAGCCTTCAAGTATATATGACAGCCAACTATTTAAATGGAAAAAACAGGCTTCTGATCAACCTTCCGGATGATGAAGTCCTCAAAGCCCTGATAGGTGCCCGCTCTGGCTTTTGTAAAACCCGAAATGGTTTGTTAAGGCCACTTCTAATACAGGTCACAACAAGCCTATTAATGTAACCACCGGTTTTTTCATTCACCTGAATCCGGAGAAAGGGTAAACCAAGAGGAGAAAAAATAAATTAATTATCAAGAAGTGGAAATTATGATGTTTATATGAACGATGACTTGCAATTGGATCTTTATTTACCTGACTGTAAGAGAAGGAAACGAGTCTAGAATTTCCAAGCCACCGTAATCCCCTGACAATTCCATTATGAACTGAAAAACTAGCCGCAACAGCATTAGCAGAAACATCGATGATGTCAACTGTTCCACTTTGAGTTCCCAAAGCAACCAGGGGAACGGCTACAGCAGGATAATTTCCCCCACCTACATATCATATCATCACCTTATATTCACATCACTACCACCTTAACTTATGAATGGTTAGCACAAGAATTAAATAAAATAATAGTTAAGCTGAAACTGACGGGCCAAAGTAGCAATTAAGGAAGGAGAGGGTACAGCCAGCATAGTTACTGTTGAAGAAAGCAGTTGTAGCTGCCCAACTAAGCTGATCTGCATCAATGATTTTGAGAATAAGTAAACATGGGTTGACCCAAATTTGGAGAGAAATGAAGACAAACATTATTAACCAAGATATCACCTCACACGAAAGTGAGACTCTTGAGTCTTGATATAGAACAAAAAGAAAAAAAAATGAAACCATAGATGTATCTTCAGAAGCATAATTTATGTTTGTTTTTAGCAACGATTTACTCTCAAGTAACAAAATCAAAATGAAGAGAAATGATTATTCACCTTAAATGATACATTTGCCTCATTGAGAATAGAAGGTCGTTTTCTACTGCCTGCCACATACCCTTGTCGCTTTCCTTCTCTAAGGTCAAGTCCATCAGTAGAAGCTACATTTCTGGCATTGGCTCCTAGAGAGAGTACTTCGAGGGAATCAGAAATCGCACCCAACCCTCTAGTCTCCTTTTGAGTGTCACCAGTCCCTTCAGCAGTCAAGAGCCATTTCCATACTTTTCCATCATCAGAAATGGAGACCATGTGAGTCTTAGAAATAAGAAGAGTTTCATCACAGAAATCAAAAGGATTGTCAAAATCCACAGCTGAAGGACTATTCGGTGCATCACAAAACAGTTTAGCAACATTTTGGATGGTAGACTCAGATTGGCAAATTACAGCGGCTAGAACTGAAGGAGCAGGGACTGATGTGCCAATTGACGGCATCAACTCTTCCATAGCACACATTGCATGTGCCTGTTCTCCTCTGGGAATATTTGAAAATAAGTACATTCCCTTAAGGCCAGGATTAGAAGAATAAAAGATGATGCACTAAATACAAATGTGACAGGTAATTCAGCAAACTGTCAAAACAAGCATATGGAAAAACAGTTGAAACTTCCGGTGCTAAATTGGTATGGTTCAAACCAACTCAATTCACTAGCTTGGCTTTTAACAATTCAGCCATGCTTTAACCTTAAACTAATGATCTTTAAATTTCAATTTGCCAATCAGAATCCAAGCTAGGGCATTGCCTGGGCTAGTCCTATCCAAAGCAACAAACTAACTTACTAGACCATAGCAATCAAGCCAGCCTCCCATCAATACTTCAAAAATATTCACATCACCTCTGAATTAATTTGTCCTTCTTGGCATGCACCAAACTGGAGTCTGATCCTCAACTAGTCTATTCGCATGAACCTGGTTTCATGAGTTTGGTAAAAATAAAAACTGTCTAGAGCACCCTACTGCATCCTAAAATGTGAACTGCCACCTTGTGACCTTTTCAAATAATATATATTCTCTAGTATTGAAAATTGTGAACTGCTCGCTTACCACCTTTCGTGATACATCATTTCTTATCTTGTAAGTATATTCCAAACCCAGATGCAAATCTATCTAATTGGAGTGTAAACATCGAGTGCTTTCACTCTATTAAAATCATTTATAACTATAGGACACTCTATTAAAATCATTTATAACTATATGACACTTAATAATTCACCAACTAAGACCGCTCAACAGAGTAGAAAAGAAAAGAAAAGTCATATCTATGTACCCTATCACACTAAATTAAGTAGCAAAAACATTCACATAGATAGACACAGAGTAAGATTTGATGTAGCAATAGCACATACTCTTTTCGTCTCCAAATGCTGACCCTCCCATCAACATGAGCACAATACAGCAACTCATGCTCTGGATCGGGGAACACGTCTAGAAACTTTCCGCATCCTCTTGGTAATGCTGCACTGTAAAGGGCAGTCTCGTACTTCAAATCATACACCACCAGCTCCCTTGGAAATGTCACAAACACAATGTGCTTCCACTGCGGTGAAAACGCTAGTTTCACACTATATCGAGGAAAAGTCGCTGATGCTGGCGATGAGGAAGAAGAAATAGTGCCATTGTTTGCCGCATCCCTCTCTAGCCTCTCCAATTCACTTGAATCAGTAGGAATGTGGTATTCTTTCAAAGCGACTTCGGTTTCTGTTTCTCCAAGTAATTTAACGGATAATAGAAAACCTTTGAATCCTATCACGCAGAAATGGCGGGAATCAAATGGATCGCGACGGATACACGAGAGGAGCTCAGGAGACGCGTCGTATTTGAAGAAGCACCGAGCGGAAGAGGAGGCGACGGCGGCGGAGGTGGAGTAGAGGGAAAGTGTAGAAGGACCTGAGATGGCAGCGAGAACGTAGGAATCGGTGCGGGAGAGGATCCAGGAGATGTCTTGGACGCCACATTTTGGGGTAGGGTCCGGTTCGAGCCAGAGGATGACTGATTTGAGGCGGAAATCGAGGAGAGCGATGCGGCCGTGGCGGTCTGCAACGGCGAGGAGGAGGTGGGAGGACGAAGGTTCGGTGGAGAGGAGGTCGCGGTGGAGAGGGAGAGGGGTCCAGCGGACGGCAGTGATGAAGGGGGAGAGGGGAAGGGAGGAGGAGGAGGAGGAAGATGAAGGGGGAGGGGGAGGGAGAGGGACGGTGGAGATGAGCTGGAGGGAGCGGGAATCGACGATGGAGATGGAAGATCCGGAAGGGAAAGCGAGGAGACCGGAAGGGGAAATGTCAAGGGAGCCGAAGTTGTTGCGGGAGGGTGGGCCCGGGAGCATGGAATCCCACGTGGAGTCGGTCGACGGTGAGGATATAGCGGTGGACATTGGTGGTTGTTCGGCGGAGAGAGGAATGCGGTGTTTCGTTGGGCAAACGGAATGGATTTTTATGATCGGAAGAACGAGTAAAATGACCGTTTCTGGTCAGTTTATGTTATTGTGCTGTGCTGACTTTTCTCTTGTTAGTACTTACTACTCGTAGTAGTTAGTAACTTAGTACTACATTGGACAACACTTCTCACCTGTGTCTGCGATTCTGGAATAAGAATTTTTTTTCCTATACATAAAAAAAAATCAAATATAACAGTAATAAATAAGTGTAAAATATTAAATTTGGACAGAAAATGTAATAAATATGGTAGAATATACTAAGGCAATATAATTTTTTAGTCATTTTTTCTTTTCTTCTTTTGTTTTTGTTAAAAGTAATTTTTTCATTAGTTTCTTAATTTTTGTAGTGAGCAAATGAGGTTCTAATTTAACTGGTTAGTATATGTCATGTTTATGATGCAAGTCTTCGATCTCTATTATTGAAACGATAATTAATAATATAAACAATTTTTTTATAAAAAAAAATGTATTGAAAAGAATTCGATCATTTTTCTTTTTTTTTTTCTTTATTGAGATAAATAATAATTAAAATGCACATAAAAATCTAAAAAATACTTTTATTGAGTTTAATGCTAAGAAGTTCGAGAATGAAGGTGTTAATTACTACCACATACATGTGTTAGAAAAATATACTACATGTTAATTAATGAGGGGTTTTGATTTAAATTCGAGTAACTTATCTCTATTTTAATTTTAGTAGTTTTGTTTTCTTTTCATTAAATAGATCGATTTATATTCAAAATATTCGAGATCAATTGTAAATGTACACAGAGAGTTACTCGATTGATATATAGTGAAAATTCACGGTTTCTATTTTTATTATCTCATTCAATAAAAGGAACAACATAGGTTACGGTCGAATAATCCAAGGGTAAAAAGTTATATCTTTTATAATCATCAAGAGAATAGAGACGATCATATGTTTATTATAATAATCTTTATATAAAATGTTAAAAAAGATCCTAGGCAGGACCATTTTTATTAATGATAATTATTTATCACAAATTTGCAGAAAACAGTACCACTAGGTCGCAGCCTTAACTGACCACCTCCAATTGGACCTGGGCCCTTTACGTGTCAACAATAGAAGATTCAATTCACGCATCCAAGCCCATGGCCCATCTAATATAAATATATATAATATTTCGCGTTAAAAATAAATAATTATATACTCCATCAAGTCACACTCCAACGCAATCTTATCAAATTAAATTACTAAAATAATACACCCATGGATCATAGAAGGATTACCTTCTTTGCCACAGATCTAAACAGCCTACAACGACAAAGATCCCACGCACATAATACACATTTTTTATAGTAACTTAAAAAGAAAAATTCGAACTGAAAATTATTCTAATATTTTGTTACATGGAATAAGTAAAGACTTAGTACATGCTTATTAACACATCATATACAATTATTATACTGAATACAAAAAAATGAATGTAACACCGATATGCCATACGTCCACATAATTTTCCTTTTTTTTCTTTTTCTTTTTCCTTTTAAAAATTGATTACAAATTAAACTATATATTTTTTCTTTTACTTTTGATCAATTAATGTATTTTTAGTATTTTACGAAAGAGATAGCTCACTCGATATAATTTGTTTAAAATAAAATGAGTCTTTTATCATTA
>NBIL01138634.1:0-12154 GCA_002752925.1 Viola pubescens var. scabriuscula
ATATCAGTATTTTTCAATAGAAATAAAAAAATAGCAGTCAACCAAGTTCCTAATTATAGCTGCATCATTGATTTATGTATGCTCATGTTGGAAGAATAGAGAAACAAAACCAAATCCTTTAGTGAAATCAAGAAAAACCGTTAAACCTACTCTTTTCTTGTGTTTCTAATCCTGATCTTGATTTTTTCTTTTTTTTCTTTTTTTTTGTGTGGTGATGACAGGTTACCTACCACACTGAATTAACTTTTTTTTCCAACTCCTATATATATTTCCAATCTACACAGGAGTTTTTCCAAGATTCAGAAAAGAAAAGAAAAACCCAGAATCAAGAATTTTGCTAATTTTGAACAATGGGGCGGGTTTCTTCATCGGTTTTGATGGCGGAGAGGGTTTGTTGCTTCTTTGTTTTGTTGATGGGGTTGATACTGGTTTTCAGCTGCTGTGATGAAGAGGGTGATCAGTTTTCCGATGTCATTACGGATTTCCAGAACCAGAAGGGATTTGGGAAGAACAATATGGGTTGTGATGAGTATTATGTGGTGAGAGCAGGAGACACTTTGCATGGCATTATTGAGAAGTGTGGGGATCCGTACATTGTAGAGGCAAACCCACATATCCATGACCCGGATGATGTGTTTCCGGGCTTGCTTATTAAGATTAACAACCATCTAATTGGATAAGTAGAGTTTAAATTTATTTGAAGAAGAAGATTAACACTTTTTTTTAGTGATGGCTTAAGTTCTGTTGTTGAGTATGATTACGCCTTCTATTTTCTCCAAATAGTAATAGACCAACCTTTTTTTTTCGTTAGATTAATTTCCGTCACTACAAAAAAAAGAATTTACCAAAAGAAAAATGAGTAGTGCTGCGAACATTTTTACAAACTTTTATACAAAAAATACACAGTATATTGTCTTCACATTCACTAGGTAGTTATTTATTTAAATAAAAATAATAATATAACTTAATTAGGAAGGGGTAAATCTCAATCATATTTTGACACATCAATTGGTATAAAATAATTTGTAAAATAATTAGTATTCCAAACATTTTCCAAAACAACATTTTCCATTAATAATGCAAAATAGTTGGAAACAAACTTTAGGCTTACCTTTCAAAAAAAAAAAAAAACTTTATGGCTTAACTAAAATTTCGAGTTATTAAAAGGGGCGCAACGGAGTTGTTTAGGACTCACGCTGACACTCTAAGGTCTCGCGTTCGAGTTTTGGAGTAAGCAATCTCTAAGGTATTATTTAGGTCGACCTTTGGGCTCTAATGCTATGGGGTATGGATTAGTCTAGCTCGAAAATGGATCGAGGACACCACATCATATAAAAATAAATTAAAGATTTTAAATTTGAGTATTTATAAATGTAGTTATTTTAAAATCATTAAAGGGTTCGAAATTAATAAGCTAATGAGTTGAATTATCACGTGAGAAAAAAATATATCAAAGCCCTTATATAATGGAGTAAAATTAGACCAACTTCGGCCCAATAGTTAACTAAAGAAGAGAAAAGCAAAGAAGTCCAGCCCAGCCCAATACATTAACCTTGTGATGGAAAAGAAATGCAGGAACAAGCTTGTCATTTCAGGTTTCCTATCATTTTAAATTTGAGCGCATTATTTTTTGTCAAAATACAAAAAATTTCTTTTTATTTTAATAAACATAGTTGCATTTTTTTAAGAAAATCATTGAGGTAGATTTTAAATTTAAAAAGTTTGAGTGGGGAAGATGGATTATCATTTGATTATAATTTATTATTTAACAAAAGAGGAGAGAATGTATGACTTTCATCAAATTGTCATTGTCATTGGAAAATACCTCGTGTGCATTTTTTTAAGAAAACCAGTGAGGTAAACGGAGAACAACTTCCAGCAAGATTTATTTTAATAATTGAGTTAGGAGGATAGGTTATCCTTTAATCATAGTTTATTATGTAATAAAAGAGGAGAATGTCAACCATAGGAAATACCTCTTGTATGATAGGATTCATAGAAATTTCATTTATAAATGGTAGCAACGAAATAACAACTGTTTTAAAATCTTAGAATATTAGATCGATTTTCAACTTGTAATACTAGTAGGAAAAGAAATCCGGGATACTAACGTTATACCACTATGTATAGATATAAAAAAATAAGTCATGGGACAGGAGAATTATTTTCGAGAAATTCATCATCCCTTCACGCGTGTAACCAAATCGAGGAATGTACAAACTTTGACTGTAAAAACGGAACAGACTTCGTACAAAATTGACAGGTGGACTCCGACAATTGGTCCTGCCGAACATCCCCCACACACGCGCTTTTCTTTTTAACTCGTGACTAAAATTATTGTTCGCGTTTGGGGGTTGAATACTGAAGTGAACACTAGACTTGATCATGTCGGATGGGCGGCCCGGCCCAACGGGGTGGCCGGAACCAACGACATTTTCAAAGGCTTGATAGAATATTTTGAAATTTGGTCGGGCTTAATATAGTAAAATTATTTAAAAATTAATATTCATAGTATTATTATGCTTTATTATTATTCATTTTTATCAATTAGTTGGTTCGGTCTAAATCCTGACCGGGCTTGGTTGAAAAAGAAAAATTAAATCCAAATTCGATCCTACTCGTCCATTAATCATGTCTGATAAATAAAGGTTTGATTAATCACCCTAGATTAGAACGGTCAAATAAACCAAAAGATTGAAAGCTAATTACCTATTTGATTAAATATGTTTTTACATTTATATTCAACCACATAGACATAGCCGGCGCGGTTGACACAAACCATGTCACCGAATGGTAGCCGAACACAAAACTAATGCCACTGGCTATATAAACCCCTCCCGTACCAGAAAAGAATTTCCACGTCTCCAACCTCGGAATACTTTTTCCATTTCATGCAACTAATAACACCTGTCACAAAAATGGAAACAGCCCATAAGCTCCTCCTCTTCTCCTCCTCCTCCCTCGTCCTCCTCCTCCTCCTCTCCGCCGGTAACTAATTAATCCATTATTACCAATCATTTATTGCCATGCTTTTGTTGTTTTTTTTTTTTATGTAATTGCGCTGAATTTGATTGACATGTCGTTTTGTATAGGGGTCGAATTAGCATCAGCGCATTCTTCGCACCGCCATCTCTTCAATTTCAGACCAAGCACGCTGTTCGTGTTCGGAGACTCCTATGCTGACACGGGCAACGTACCGAAGATCGTTGCGAGTTCATGGAAACACCCTTACGGCGTCACCTTCCCCGGAAAACCCGCCGGACGTTTCTCCGATGGGCGAGTCTGGACTGATTTTGTAGGTGGGTTCCACTCTAATGATCATCATTTGCTTCAAATTTACATTTTTTTTAATTAGTTAGTTAATTTTGTGTACATATAATTAATTATTATAATTGAGTGGTAGCTAGTGGTGGTGGTCTGGTGGGTTCCATTTCTATCCATGCTTTGCCACTTTTTTCGTCCAGCGATAATGATTATCATACCACTGAATATAGTAGTCACTGCTTTTATCAGTAAAATTCTGCATTATTAAAACCAACTTTTTTCCATTTTTGCTTCTTTTTCTTACAATTTATACTTTCTTCACGTGAGCTTTTAAGGTTTTAATTCTATTCTTTTAGTCGTAAATTTATAATCTATTTTCTCCTAAAAAGGAAGAGGTTTATTTTTAATTAAAAAACAGGTGGCAGTTCTTTTTTAAAGTATTTAAAGTAATTCCAAAAGTGACTTTGATTCAATAACCAAACTTTACTAAAATAATTTCCACCGCCCAACTTTACAAAGAAAGATGCTCCTCCAAGAAAATACATACTTTGATTCACTTTTGTATTGTTGTTAGTGATGGTGGCAACTGACAACAATAATTATTATTATATTTACCTAATCTAATCACTAAACTAACTATCTTGATTTTGTTACGTATTTATAGCGAGGTTTATCGGACTGAAATCACCCATCCCATACAGATGGAGGAAGTATGCGGTGAATCGCTTGAAATACGGAATGAACTTCGCATTTGGAGGAACCGGAGTTTTCGATACTTTGGCCGCTCCGTTACCTAACATGACCACTCAAATCGATCTCTTCCAACAAGTAATCGCTGAAAAGGTCTACTCGACTGCCGACTTGCAGTCGTCGGTAGCTCTCGTCTCCGTCGCCGGCAACGACTACTCCACTTACCTTGCCCTAGGCGGCACCGCTCAGGTATATCACACTCCATATTCGAGCTAAAAAATACTTCAAGATACTAATAAATTTTACAAAATTTTCATACCCACCGATAAAATTAACTAACTAATATAAATCGGTTGCATCTAATTTGCATTTACATGACCGCCAAGCTCATACATTGAATTTATCAAATATGGTAGTCTTGTTTCTTACACCAATATATTTCTCTATTTTTTTTATAAGGAGGTAGGAAATGAGAATGACAGTTTCAAACAAATTTAAAAAACCATTTACATATTATTGCCTGTCACACTATAAATTATTAAATATATCTAATGCATGTATTATAAGGTTAGTCTAATAATTTCTCCAACCGAACGGTACCACACTAGATAGCTAACTCACTTTAATTATATATTAGTCGAAACAAGCGTCACCTTCTTTGGATTTTGGCTATGAGGACAACTGTATCTGGTAGGAACAAGGACCCCAAAAACGTAGGACCCAAAAAAATGACCCAGAACGTATTTGTCCTTTCTGTTGCTGTTGGTTAAGGTCCGCTACCTCTATTGGGTATTAGCCATTAATTCATTTTTTTCTGGGGGTAGGTGGTCAGTAGTAGTCTTTCGTTTTTTCATCTATAAATTGCAGTTTTGACTCTTTTTTAATCGAATTTTGAAACCATACGGCACAGCACAACAGACGAAATACTAAAATCCTCTCTTTCTTTGCTTCACTGGATCTTTTCATTTTGGCATGCAGCCAAAACCGGCAAGAGATGGAGTAGTACTAAATTACTAACAGCTCATTATCCATTTACTTTTCTCTTGGACCAAAGCCCATTAACTTCGTGGGCCTGTGGCATATTAAAAGGATTTGCATAGAATTTATTCGGGTGCAGCAACTGTGGTATTAACTTTTTTTAGAAGAAAAAAATAATTAATAAATGTTTTTTTTTTAAGTCAATTATATATATATATATAACTCAAAAAGTTGAAGAGTCATATCAAAAATTGCATAAAAGATAGGACAATTTAAAAACTATTATTACAAAAGAATTCAAAATTTTAGGCCGCTGATTATCTGTTAATGACGAAGTATTAACAAGATTGTACTGTGGCCGATTTTACGAGAATTGTGATTTTACTTGAAGATGTAGATCTATATTAGTAAGATTGTGTTGTGGCCGATTTTACAAGAATTGTGATTTTACTTGAAGATGTATAAGTTTTGAACTTTTTTTTTTTTTTGGGTACATTTTAGAACATGTATGAAAAAAATGTATGTTTTAGCAAACATAATTTTCTAATAATTATGCACTTGGATTATTGAATTTGGACAGGGATTTCCACCATTGATTACGAAACTGGTGAGTCAATTGGCAGTGGATTTGAAACGGATTCAGCAATTGGGAGTGAAGAAAGTAGCTGTGGGAGCATTAGAGCCAGTAGGCTGTCTACCTGGAAGCACCTTCACCTCCTCATTCCAGAAATGCAATGATACACTTAACCAGCTTGTGATTTTCCACAACCAGTTGTTGCAACAAGCAGTGGCTAAACTGAACAATGAAACTAAAGATTCCACTTTCGTCATTCTTGATCTTTACTCTGCTTTCGACACCGTTTTACAGAACAAAGGACAACAACATCCAGGTAAACAAATCCCTCCCCCTCCCTTTCCTTTCTTGTCATTGTAAATAGTATTTTATTTCTTTCTTTGCGGTATGTTTAGTGTTGATTTCTGCTTTTCTCCACCGCACATCCAATGACCAAAATTATTTATAATACAAGCTTATATTTTAATATTTTTATCATGAACGATTTTGGTTATTGGATCCAAATAGTTTCTTTTTTCTTTTCCCTTGTAATTTGCTTTTGAGTTTGTTCTTTCTTGGTTTTAGACTTTTAGTGGCAAATGGCTTTTTGGGATGTTTTTTCTTCCTCACTTTTTGTGTTTGTTTTTTGAAGTTTCAAACTTTCTTAAACTCAATTACTTAGTTAATGGTTGTGTCTTGTAAAGTTGTTTTTGTCCATTGACACACCCAATCACATATTAACTTTTTAACTTTTTCCTTAACTCCAAATCGACTAGACCCAAGTTACTGAAACATAATTTGTGAAAAGATTGTGTTTAACGCTGCTAAATTAAGGTTCAATTCACCATAAATATTACATGACACGTTTGGTCACTTTTTTGTGTTTGTTTGTTTGTTGTATCATTTGAAAGATCGACACTTTCCCAATTTTAGTAATTAGTTAGTGGTTGGAATGCTGTGTTTGTTTTTTGTCAATAAATACACCCAAATAACAATTGACACTCTTAACTCTTTTCATTAACTACGAATTCAACTCGATCGACCCAAGTTAGTGAAACAAAGATGGTAAAAAAGATTGTATAATTTAACGTTGTTTAGTTAAGGATATGATTCAGCAATTTTTACGTGAAACAATTACACCGAATGAATTTAAATATCTAAATGTTTCGTTGGAGATGTGTTGTTGGTCAATGTAACCCTTTTCTTGGTTTGGTGCAGGTAGTACGAGGTTTCAAAATCCATTGAAGCCATGCTGTCTTGGTCTTACAACCTCGGACTCGTGTGGAAGTGTAGATGTGAATGGGACGAAGCAGTACAGTGTGTGTGAAGATCCTGAGTCTGCATTCTTTTGGGACACAGTACACCCTACACAGGCAGGATGGCGAGCTGTTTATTTCGCCTTGCAATCCAGTCTCGGCAAACAACTCTTCATCTACTAATTAGTTTCATTTCATTTTATTTCTCTCTATCTGCTTTATTTTACTGATCATATCATATATGCATCAATTGTATCTCTAATTTTTTTCTTTTCTTTAAACCAATTTGTGTTGAATTTTCGCATTTAATTTATTAGCCACAAAGATAAATTAGAGAGGAAACAATAAAAAAGTCTGTTTCCAAATCCGAGCACGAATTTGATCATCAAATATTTAGTTCGAATTGTTTATCTTAGTTCCTAACAACGTATATTTATCAACTTATTGGACTAAACTTGCACCGATATTCAAGTAATTTTTCTATATATTAAGATGCGAGCGCCCGGAAAAAAGAATAGGAAAGTGGATTGTAACTAGTCAACGCGAAAAGAAAGTACACACTTGCTGCTTCGGATTCGGATGCAGAGTCTCTTTCACCAACAACCCACCATTTTTAGTAATGATCATTTGGTGTTTGATGAAAATCCCCTACGAATGGAAAGTCCTCCCACCCTAATAGTTGGTCGTTTGTGGTTGTGGTTGAACTAAATGAATGAGCTTCTAGTTAGTGCACGCAACCTGTTTGATGAAAGGTCTCATAGTGTCGGTTTTGCCATCGATTTTCCTCCCTTTTCAGGCATACCCTGGATTTCTACGGAATATCAAGTCTTTACTGTATATATATGGATTTTTATTTATTTTTCTTTGGATTTGAACTACAAATATTACAAATTTTATTTTTTATTCTTTTTTTTTTTAAGGGATTACAAATGTTCTTTTAGAATAAAGTATACATGTTACATGGTCTAATTAATATAACTGTTTTGGACAAAATTAATGCAGGGATAGAAGCAAAAAAAGTAAAAGATGGGCCTTTCCTTGGCAATGAGGCCTAATGCAGACCACCAAATTGTGGGCTTTACAGGGCCCAAAGAGATCCCAGGTTGCTTTACTTTTGAGTTTTTTTTTTGTTGATAGATCTTTATTTATTACTGTTAATTAATTAATTATATTTATTAAGGACTTACTAATGGTTTTTTTTTACACGAAGCTATAGCAAATATGATTAGTCCTATCATGCATAGTTTTCGGAACCGGATCGGACAGCGAACTGGAAACGAAAATTTCATAGTTCGATCGGGTTCGATCGGATTAAACCGGATTGAACCATCGGACCGTTTTGAACCGAACATATATCGAACCGTTTAAATTTATATAATTGAACTGCCTGGTTTTTTTCCCACTAGGAGTAGCATTTTATAATATATCAAAATAAAATATTAAGTAGATCAAAAGTTAAAAATAAAGATGTTAGGTTAGGGTTGAAATCACCTGTCTTCTTTGATTGTTAAATTAAATGTAGTAGATGTTAGGATAATTGTTAGATTAACTGAAGATTATATTAGATATTGAATTAGCGGTCTTATTAAAACAATAGCAACAAATAAAGAATAACTATATATACAATAAATAGGGTTTGGGCACCCAGAGGTCCCTAACGTTATTATTTTCATTTTAGTGTGTCCCTCACGGCACTTTTTGTTCATTTCAATCCCCCACGTTATACACGTTAGGCGCTTGAGGTCTCTCTTATCATAACAGTAACAAACGGCCGTTATCTTTTAATTTTTTAATATTAAATCTAAGAAAGTGATAAGAACCAGACCCCACGTGTCAGATTTTCGGACATCTTATCCAAATAATATATGAAAATAATAATTTTATTAATTATTTCAAAAAATAAATTAATAAAATTTATGTTAACAAAACCCAAAAAAAAAATAGATTATTAAAATAATAGCTTCGGTACACGTCATTTTGTCCCCCTTCACTTCATCTTCCTCGTTGCTCTCTCTCTCTCTTCTTCCGCTTTCAATTCATCTTTCTCGGTGTTCCCTTTCTTTGTAGCAGTCAAAAATATCGAAGGAATTCATCTAGATTTGTTTTTTCATTATTTTAAAGAAACAATTCCCCATCCCAAAATCGTCTCTTCAATTTTTTCGTTTTTCCCCCCATTCTTTTGAAATGATGAAGAAACTGGAAAAGAAAAGAAAAACTCATAGATCGTCCACGGTTCGTAGATCTGATTTGCTGAAATGGAAAAAAAACTCATAGATCGTCCCCGCTTTATTTGATTTTGATTTTTGATTTTGTTGGTCTGCTTCTGTCTGCTATGAATGAACGAAGAGGAAGGAAGAACAGAAGAAATGAAATGAAGAAAAAAGCGGCGACGTTTTGGCTGGCCATCGAACCAGCCGGGTGGCCATCGAACCGGCCGGTTCTTCCTGTCAAACCCGGTTCACATGCATTTCCGCTCCGATAAATTGGACCGGAAACCTAAAAAATCTGGTTGAACTGGCCGGTCCAGTTCGGTTCCAAAAACTATACTATCATGAGTTCGACATAGCATTCGAATCCATGATAATTAATAATATAATAATTTGAAGAAAAAAATGAGTTTTTTTTGTTTAAATGTTGGATGATGGCAAAGATACCAATAAAGATTATAACACAAATTCAAATTTCATCTCACTCTATATAAAAACAAACCTTGCGGATGTGTTTGTCCAAAAACAGGAACTTGTTATATTTTATTTAAAAAAAAACCATAAAATCACCCTGTTTGTATCAAATGTCCGAAAACACTACACGTTTGTAATTGAGTCAAATAGAACCATATATTTATTAATTTTAACAGATTACACTTTATTTTCAAAATTGTCTTAAAACTTATTTGACTCTTTCAAAATTGCCTTTAAATTTAGTTAACGTGGAACTTTATTTATTAAAAGAAATGACATGGAAATTTTTTTTATCTCTCCTTACACCAGATAGACGCTGACAGCTAACGTGACATAACCCAATAAAAAAATATAAATCAAAAGAATATCTCCCTCGTCCTTTTTTCCTCCTCTTCCGAATTAAAGTTTATGTTTAATTTTATTTTTTTTATTATATCACGTCAGCGTCTATTTGGTGTTAGGAGAGAGATGAATTTTTTTCTCCATATAATTTCTTTTAATAAATAAATTTTAACGTCAGCTAAATCTAAGTTTAATTATTGGAAGAGTCAAGCAAGTTTTAAGACAATTTAAAAAATGAAGTGTGATCTGTTAATTATTGCAGATAGACGCTACGCTGACAGCTGACGTGACATAACCCAATAAAAAAATATAAATTAAAAGAATATCTCCCTCGTCTTTTTTTCCTCCTCTCCCGAATTAAATTTTATTTTTTTATTATATCACGTCAGTGTCTATTTAGTGTTAGGAGAGAGATGAAACTTTTTTTCATATCATTTCTTTTAATAAATAAATTTCCACGTCAGTTAAATCTAAGTTTAATTATTGGAAGAGTTAAGCAAATTTTAAGACAATTTTAAAAATGAAGTGTGATCTATTAAAATTAACAAACGTGGAGTTTTATTTAACTTATTTACAAACATGAGATATTTTTCGAACATTTGGTACAAACGTAAGGGTGATTTTATGATTTTTCCTTTTATTTTCATTGTTATTGTTTCCTTAACGACAAAAGAACTTGTTTACATCCTCTAGTTCTCTACGGATAAGCAATATTTGCATTGCGATATCAAACTTTTGTGACATTGTGGCCACCAATCCTTTTGGTATGAGCTAATTATACCAATGCATTTAACTATGAACATTGTTTTTTATATATTCTTATTTTTATTTTTTAAGATTAATTTTATTCGAGTTGGATTTTAAAAATAATTTGTTATTGGTAGTAGGATGCAATAAAAACAAGGAATTAGGGATATGGGTTGGGTTCTAGTTTCACATGCTGCCATGCGGCCCATGCCCCGCTGCCCCAAATCCAATGGCACCTATGCGTTTTTCTCATTTGTTCTCTTGTCTTATGCTCCTCGTGCACAGCCTGTACCAGCGCCTGCTCTGCTGGTCATCGTCTCCCACCTTGGAGTTATCTGGCCGGTTTCTATCCAATTTGTTGATTACATTTTGTTTGTTTATACAATATATATGAGTTGTGAATATCTATATCTACACGGGAAGTAAGTGGGACAGTATATATATTTTTTTCTAGTGGTTGAATGGTTTGGCTTTTTCGTGTAGGCTAATGTGTTTGGAATAGGTTTGTATTCTGAAATAATCAATAAAATACATACTCAATGTCGAAGAAAACTGGGACAAAAAGAAGTTCATTACTGGAATAGGTTTGTATTCCCAAATAATCAATAAAATACATACTCAATGTGGAAGAAAAATGGGACAATAAGAAGTTTGTTACTGTGTGTGAATAGGATCGAGCTAATCCATCCGTATAGGAAAGAATGGACACGCCTCTTTTCTCCATCTTACAAATCGTTAAAACTCAAAACAATAATTCCGTCCTATCCAAAAACAAATCATTGAGTAGAGCATGTGAATCAAATTTAATTTTAAATTGATCTCAAATGATTCTGAAAGGGACAAGAATAACTCGGACCCACCTCAAATTTATAGTGGACTTCCACCTAGATTTTTTTAAACTTTTGAGTACAATTGTAATATTTGTTTAGTTTCTAAGATTTTCCATATTTACAATTTTAGTACTTATAATAGTGGTTAAAAATTTAAAAGGTGGTAAAAAAATTACAATAATTATATAAAAATTAGATGAAAAAAATATAAAAAAAATAGTAGGATCCAGGATTAAAAGTATATAAAAAAAGGTAGAATAAAAGAATTGCAAACAAAATTAAATCATATTTTCCATTTTAGGCCCTGTTACAATTTGTTTAATTAGATTTTTTATACTAAAAAGTGTCAAATTTGTAATTTTAGGAGACTATAGAAGTTATATTGCAAGTTTCAAAACTAGCCTTAATTAAAACAATTAATTAACTTTAATTTCATTTTCTCTCTTTCAATCTCACTAGTGGTGATTTGATTTTTTTAATGTGATTGATCATATTAATTAAATAGAGAGTATTTTTTATTAAAAAAATAAAATAAATGGAGTAGTACTTAGTACATTAGCACGAATTCATCATTTGAGAGAATCTGAAAAAGAGAACAAATGACTCTAGCATGGCATGTCCAAAAGGACCAGACACAAGTACAATTCAATCACGTTGGGACATGGCACCAGCATGGTCTCCAAGTTCCAACAATGAAAAACAAATTAAATGATTTAGGCATGTTTAAGCTTTAAACTTTAAACTAGTTAAATGATTTCGGGTATTTCGTTGAATAAAAAACTGGTTTAGAAAAACTTAAAAAGTATCTGATAA
>NBIL01138637.1:0-21989 GCA_002752925.1 Viola pubescens var. scabriuscula
GAGGTGTGACCAACCGACCACCAGGAATGCAGTTTTCAACTTTTAACAGAGGGGGAAAATGTGAATGCGCACCAATTGGTTACTGCTACAAGATTCAACTGTAGAAGACAATTGAATGGACAGTTCTGCCTGCATAAGTTAAAATTAATAAATATTTTCTCCACCTTTCGTTTGAAGAATGAATGAATGAATGAATGCTCATCATAGTCAAAGTCAAAGTTGAAACTGAAAGTCAAACATTTAAGTTCCACACCTTCGCATCTTTTGCTGGGGTGGTGGATCTTTATTAATGTTACCCAACTGAAAGCTTAAGGGTTGATTCTCCCCGAGTCCGTGGCGAGTTTACGGGACATTTAAACGGTTACGAGTTAAAAAAAAAAAATTCAAAAGAAATATTCGATAATTAAATGGGTTATTTTATATGATATGTTGAAAATGTAAATTATTTCTCTTAGTGGTACAAAATTAAGTTTAATCAGGAGATTTGAAAGCAACTTAAAATTGGTAATAATAATAATTTTAGGGAATATGTTTGAAATTATTTTCGTAAAGTGAAAAATAAAACCTTATACTACCTAGTCGACCGGCAAGGCCAACAAGACTATCAAATCAAATATCAGTTCAAACACAGAGGACCCGAACCCGAAGTTAAGTGAAGGTGGGCAACTGGCAAAGAAATGGGAGAGATGGGCAAACTGACTCTCTTTGGGGTTTTAATTTTAATTAATATATTTTTCCAATTTTCCACTTGATGACCATTCTCCTCTTCACATCATCTTTCATCTCTGTTTCCATGATTTGATCTACTTGCCCCCAACCAATCCTGCAAGTCATCTTATCTCAACAAATAATGCAATACTAATTATTTCAATATTGCAATAATACCAGCAAGTGTCAGCGATTCAAATTTTCGAATCGGGTAAAAATTAAAAAACGGCATAATTTTTTAACGCAATTGTATATTCAGAATTTAAAAGAATGGATTTCTAGTTAGATTAAAATGACCCTTTTGTCACCTGATCTAATCGCATGTGATGCGAAATGGAAATGTTATTGTATTGTTAGGTCTCGTGAAAAGAACAGACGAGAGAAATGACCAAGACATCATGTGGAGGGTGCAGGTGGAATTCTATAAATATCAACCCTTTGATTGATTTGATGGATTGATTGATGGATTTTAAAGCAATGGGGTAGTAGTAGATCAATAGAGTAGTGGGGTGGGGGGGCCTTTTAAAAGCAATTTGATTTTGTAAATTTTGTGTATGGCCTGAACTGAATTGGCTTTTTCTTTTCACAGACAGTCTCCTTTTTTTACTATCTTTATTTCCTTATATAATAAAAGCAACACTGCCAAATGGTAACAAAACAGCAACTACTGTTTCAACCCAAAAACTGAAATCTTAACAGGAAACAAACCCCAACCTTATTTCCTTTCCCTTTCCCTCCCCTCGTGTGCGTACCATATGTATCTCCTCACCCATGTGGTCATCAACGACTGGTCAATTCCACTCTTAATTTTGTGCTAATTAAATTTATTTGCACATTTATATGTTCTGTTGGTATGACTTTGAAGTTTTTCTTTTGGATTAGCCTAAGAAGTTCGCGGTGTGATTAAAATTTAATATTTGGTGAAGTATATTTTAATAGTGGAGGGATTGGATCTATTGTAATTTCAGTTTTTCGTTATATTTGTTCGTGGAATAGCCATACTTGTTGAACCACACGATAAAAAAGCTTGTGGGATTTTTATTTTATTATATTTATTTCGTTAATCTGTGATTGACTGTGCGTCATTATAATATATTCGTTGTTAACTTTGAAGATTATCTACCAAAAATAAAGACAAGATATTGGTCTTGTCGGAATAATATAGGTACGTTGGGTGAATTTGATTCCTGTAGGGAGGAATGGAACACTACAAAATCCCAAAGGATCATTACGTACGTTTGTACTTTGTTATTTATCAGAATTAAGGAGAGGAAAGCGCTGTTGCAAAAGAACGTCCGTCGAACAGCAGAATTGCAAAAACAAAGGTGAAATTAAATTCATATTTGAAAATGGGGATTTATTTATTTTGAAAAAAATAAATACAAAATGAGCTTATGTTGAGAGCTTGGAGACCAAACTTGCTTTTACAGTTACTGGGTAGATTTCTTTTGCAAGAAACAGGTTGAAAGTGTTTGAGACGTGAGTGGGAGTGTTGGAGAATGAAAATAAAAAATAAAAACTAAATGAAATTAAATAGTGAAAAAAGAATATTACTTCTCAAAATCTCTTCTTCTTTTTACTATAATACAAATCTTAATTTATTTAAATATATTAAGAGAGTCACATGGGTCGAAGTACTGGAGAGTGAAAATAAACTAAATGGGATTAAATAGCGGAAAAAAAATTTAGGTTTCGGAATCCCTTCTTTTTTTTTTCTGCTATAAATTATGATATTATTTCTAAACAAAACTTGATTTATTAAAATATATTGAGAGATCGTTAAAGTAATTGAATATGAATTAGTAACTAGATTTTCTCGAGAATTCTATGACAATTGCTACGGGAGGGTCCAATCAACGTCTAGGAGTCTAGGACTCAATAAACCATTTCATAATCATTTACTTTCCGGGAGTAATTACTAATTAGCTAATTTTATCTAAAATACGAAAATAAAAGGAAGCTAGTTAATGTTATGTCACACCAGAAAAAAAGACCAATGTCACACACTCACACGAAAATTGATAATCCATTGGTTTTCACTGTAACACGAGACAAGATTAATGTAATTAATGAGAATGATTGCGTTTAAATACCTTAACGCAAACATCATCCAGATCTGACATCTCATATCCCAAGGCCAGTGATTTACGGACCTGACCTCGCAGTCGCAGGGGTAGTTGTGGTAAATTAAGTAGACTGAGCAGCAAACCTGCGTGGTACAAATTCTTTTTCTTTATACAGATGGAGTTAGTATTCCAACTTAAATTTTTATTATTATTTTATTACTAGTAAAAAATCAATAAATTATATATCTATCGACTCGGAGATATGAATTATACGAAAATAATCAGAGTATGTAAAAAAAAAAGAGAGAGAAAGAAATTCCGTGGAGATCATAGAATGCTGTCCTGTCCCCTCTCTCTACGGACAGAAAAATAAGAAGAAGCAATGGGATTGCAATTTGCATTGAAGAGAAAATGTAAAAATGTTCTGGATTTTTTTCCCAATTCCTCCTTCTTCCAACAAGCAATAACGGAACGCCTGAATTAAAAATAAATACATTAAATTCCCAATTATTATCCCTGCAATTTGTTCCCAATCACATCCCATGTGTTAACTTAGCTATAAATAGGTTAGCTACTAACAATGTAAACATACTAGAAAAAAAAGCAGAGAATTAATGAAAATATTGCAAAAATTCATGTTAAAAACATCCCTAGCTTAACATATCTTATGCCCACAACCCAAGTTGCCATCAAATCAGAACAGCATAGTAAGAGTAGGAGCAAGCAGGAGAAGGAGTATAATACTACTAATAATTGTCGTAATTGTACGTAATCTTTTCGTTACACGAAAACGCATGCCATGCCAACACCTACGGACCCTACCTAGCTACCCAATCTTTCATCCCACCTAATCTTGACTTCAATTAATGATAAGATCTCATTATAACTTTCAGTCGTACCGGAGTACAATAGCTAAATTCTTGTAAAAAACTATTTAATATTCAGTAACTATATTACGCGTAGATTAATCCGATCAAACTCGAGCTGAAACCAAACACAACCATGGAGGGTGGTAAAAATCATTTTAATTACAGTGTTTTCAGCTATTTATCTACTAGTCATAATCTTGAATTTGCGCAAGTGCATGCGAAGAAAAACAGGGAGAACAGAAATACAACTAACAAAGAAATTGATCTTGGTAATCTCACCTCTACAGCTTACATTCCCAACGCTCCGTGTTCAGCGCCACAAAATGATTTAATTAACAATTTAAAAAATTTACATATACTAACACCAAAACCAAATCAAAAGAGAGAAAAAAAACAGCCATATGTAGCAATTAGCAAGCAGTGACCCACCTCCATCTCCGCCCAATAGACAGCTTCTTCACTTACAGAGACCAGAGATTGTAAAATTCAACCCACACACAAAAAGATGGATTATTTTTCACTGTTTCTGCTTTGCTTCTTCCTGCAGCTCTTGCCCCTGTCTCTCTTTTTCTTTTATTCTTTTTTTTTCCTAATTTCAAGTTTCAAGGCATGAAAAGCTTGTTCCCGCACTTGCATCTCCAAGCCTCCGGGTAGTACTCTAACGGCATACTGACCCCGGGTTGAATTGGCACATGAACAGCTATACACGGCGAACACCTCCCGCACTTGGATCTACACGTCGGCGGCGACGAACCAGGCCCGCTCATCCGCTTTTGAGCCGACCAAAACCCTCCTTCTTCTAAAACCCGGCCAAACCCTTCGCGCCCCAAAAAAAACAAAGAACATACCTTAAGTAATTAAAAAGATCAAATCTTTAGGAGGAAAAGATGGAAAAGATTGAATCTTTTGTTGCTTACCAAAATGGGGGAGAGTACTACTGGAGAAGAATAGGAGGAGAGTGAGTAGTAAAGTTGAAATGTGGTGGAACGGGCGGCGGCGAGGTGAGGCAGCCATCACCGAGGTGGAAGACGGTTGCGCACGTTAGCCGAGGAAGAAGAAGAGTGGGGTGTGGGCGTGGGTGTGCGCAGGTGCAGGTGCAGGGGAGGAGAGGGTGGTACAGTACAGGTGGGTTTTGCAGAGAATTTGTTTTTTTGAAATCTAAGAAGATGGTCTAAAGGAGTAAAGATTGAGAGGGAGAGGGAGGGACGCTATTATTGCAAAGATTTTTGCTTTGTGTTTGTGCGAGCGAGCGAGCGAGCGTGTGGGTTTATTATCATGTGTATGTGTATGTGTACATTGTGTAGTGTGTAGAAGGAGAAAAAGAAAGAAAAGAAAAGAAGAAGAGAAAAAAAAGGAGAGATGAGTCCAAGTCAAAGACATATACCAAAAAGATTAGGGGAGATAGATGCGAGAAAAAGGACCCTTGTTTCTTTGTTTGTCCAAAGAGAGATGGTTGGGGGGGTCCACCACCCCCTGAATGATTGCGACACCCTTACCTTCCTCTTTTTTACGTAAATTGCCACTCATCAAATAATGTACTAATTAATTACTTCAAATTTTCCAATCTCACAAGATGTATCGTATCACCAATATCTCAAATTATATTTTGTATACGTTTATTCAATGTGATTAATGCTGCATGCCAATTGTACGATGATTGATCATTTTGAGCAGTACTACATTTTTACTTGAATGGACAACATTTTGGAATTTGGATTGGAGTACTCGTCCCCGAATAAAAGGGGGAGAAGAAAGAGATGCAAAAGTGAATGGGAGTTGAGAGAAAAATGGTTAAACGTGTGAAGGAAAGACAAAGTATTTTTTACCAAAAGAAGGGTGGCGCTCAGGTTGACAGCAACCGCACCGCACCCGTGTGGTTGCGTACGTGCCTAATTGAATTCAAATAAACCTAGTTTATGACCTAATACTTTGCTTCAAAATACATGTCGTCCTGCCTTTTTTCAATGCAGTTTTCTTCTTCCCTTTACCAGGGACACATTGGTAACAAAATATAGCTTTATAACCAAACCGATGATTGCAATAAATCTCATACCTGACTCTCAAACGATATTTAGTTGAAACTGAAAAAAAAAATCAACTTTAAAAGAATGATCATGTATAGTCTATTAAACAATCTAATTATGTTTATCGGAAAAAAATGCCCTGAAAAATTCAATAATTTATAAAAGCCCTTAGCAAAAGATGAGCTCAAGTACAATTCAAATTGATCATTTGAATCTCAATTACCAAGTAATTAATGTTTAATATTTTACCCCAAGACGAGAGGAGTCAGATGAGTAACATGAAGGTCTAACAAATAGTAAAAACTAAAAATTACTCTTCCCCGGTGGCCCTACCCACCATGATCAAACCATCCCTCTCACTTTTTTTTCTTCTTCTTTTCTTTCTCGCTCTGTCTCAAAAGATAGTCAGGGTGGTACAATGGACTAATAAATATGGTGTGGGACCCATAGGAGCCCACACCATAACCAAACCAAGAAGAACCTACCAAAGCCAAACGAAACCGAAACGTTGTTCTGTTTTTGGAGAGCGAATTAATGTTGCTGTGGTGGGGGTATTGGGTAAAATTAAAAATTACTAGGTGAGTGAGGGGCTGTAACGTAGTTTTAATTATCGCTCACATATTACAGAAGTACTCGATTTATAATACTTCCTCCGTTTTTTAATAAACGTCATTTTAGAATAATAAGAATCCGTAGAAAAATGATCTTTAATTTTATTTTATTCCACGTTATTTCATTTTTACTCCTAATTTCCACTCAAATTACCACATCATCATCAAATTGAGTTAATGCATAATTTTTTTTTGTCATCTGTACAAAATATATGGTTCGAAAAAAATAAAATGACAAGTATTATAAACAGTAAGAATCCGTAAAAAAACGACATTTATTAAAATACGAAGGAGTATAATTTTAGACCGGTTCGTTAATCGTTATCGTTATTTAAAATCTTAGACTGTAACTGTAATAGTATTAAAGGAACCCACACACCCCATGATCTTTCTATAAGTGCATGCCGAAGGGCAGTAACAGTGGAGTGTTTGTTTGGTATTCCTCTTCTCTGCTGCTCCGTTTATTTGACGATGATCACCAATTTGGTTTTGGTTGATTTTGATCTGTTGGGTTGAAGCATTTATTAACTTAGCACAATGGGTTAAGGAAATTTTCAGCTCCTAGTTTTGTACTTTTAAGGAAAACCAACAAGGTTTAGCGTATCCTTGCAAGAGAAAAATAAAAAATATCAACCTAGTTCATTAGTTGTTTTATTGATAGTAAATTTCACCTCCACCTATATATAAAAAAAAAGATTTAACATATTTCATATATCTATGGTGACAATCATTTTACCACTTAATAAGTAGATCAAGTGAAATAAATTTATTTTTACCTTAATAGTTGTGCAAATAGAAAAAAAGAAAATTATTTAGTGAGTTAAAAGATAATTTTGATTAGGATTTTATAATTTTGTGTGTGCTTATTTTTGGTATAATTTTATATTGACAACATGTTATTTTACAATGATAACTAAAAAGATAAAATTTGAGAGATTCCTTTTTCGAGTCAAATGACTTCGAGTTTTTAATAAATACAGTATAATTTAGTTTTCAAAATATTACACTTGTAATAGGAAATATTTATTATTTGTGTTAATTTTTGTAGTACGTTGCAAGTTAATGTATTTGATGTTTTCTCCCGTAACATGATTATTGTACTTATTTTATATTAAAAAATTAATTAAAAAAGTTAAAACTAAATAAAACTTAAAACTTACATAAATTATTATTTTTTCTGTAACTTTTTGAAAACAAAATTACATGAAAAACACATCCTAAAGTCGGCCATACAACGCCCGTAACTAAATATCATACTTCACACTATGGAACTAAAGTAAACTACAATACTAAATTTAACCTCAAAATATTTTTTTCTTCAATTATGAAAAATGAAAAAAATTACGCTATTAGAATCGTCTCTTTTTCGAGCTCAATAATGTTAAACTGAGATTAATTTTCTGCTTAGAAAAGGTAAAAATAAATAGTATAATTTTTAATTACATGTAAAGAAAGATTCAAAATAACAAAATAAATAAATAAAAGAGATCTACTTACTTAACTTTGCTCAGTTACAAGGTTTAAAATATCACTATTTTTTTTTCCGGGGAAAATAAAATAAAGCTGAAAGTGCTTTAGAGTTTAGATAATTGGACACGCTAGTATTTAGTAGAATGCAACACATAAGCTAAGGGGGCATATAGGTCAGCTGGTAGGCAGTGGAAGTGGGCCTGGGTTTGGACTGGATAAATCCAAACAAGAAAACAGGCCTTATTAAATGATCCTGTTCTGGATTGGACATTCTTTTGCTGGAGAGAGAGGTTAATAAGGCGGGCTAATACTATCAACAAGAGTAATTATAGAGTAGATCCAGTGTGCTTTGTAATTTCATTCACTCACTCATATTATTTAATAAGAAAACTACACGTTAAGAATGATGGTTACAGATGAGGAGATTTTAAATTTTGAATTTTAAAATAACTATAAATCATGATAGTGATGAGATAAATTTTAAAAAGATTCATCTACGTATAATAACTTTATTGATTTGAGTGCACGTTTAATTGAAAATGGATTCGGGTGCAAATTGGAAATCGGTGCAGTATATAATTTTTCTATGAACAGTGGACCTACACCACTCCACAAACAAAAGCATTGGCAGCAAGCAACCCTAATATCACTTTTTCATACAGACTTTTACAATAGAAGAAAAAACATTACATTGGGCATACAAATTTGAAAATGACACATCATAATCCAAAATACTACTATATAGTATCATCCATCATCATACCCCAATTACTAATCATTCTGCAAACAAATCCTTCCAGTCTGTTCTCTGTTCATTTCTACAATTCTGGACGATTTTTTTCATTTTTTTTCAAAAAAAGAGAGAAAATTTAAGTGATTTCCTTTTCATTTGGGCCTAGATTTATATGTGATGGAGAGAACCCACCACCATTTCTACTTTCTGCATTCTCTGTCTCATTTTGCACCAGTACCACAACATAGACATCTCGTAAAATTGGATCCCATCTCAACTATAAAAAGATCCACCAACATGTACGGCATCAATCGATTGCGTAGATCAACTAATAAAGTATTGTTTTAATTTAATTAAATATCTCAAGTTTTTGAGTCATATGATTACAGGTGCGTTAAAATTTTATAAGGAATATATGTTGCGAAAGAATCACAAGGAACCCTGGCTGCTTTGCCTCCTTTCCAAGTCTTACTCATTCGAATTCGCTGTGGTTGGAATTCAATGTCGCGACGGAATACCTCCTTTCTGACCCATGTGTATTGTTTGGCAAAATAAAAATAAAAATCGAGTAAGAAAAAGGAAAGACAGAGGCTTGTGCAACTTGTCAGTGGATTTCTTTTGTAGGAATTGGTATTGTAAAATAAACCGTACTTGAATTATAAAACTGAGAAAGCCAGCTCTGCAAAGGACAGCAGAGGTTTCTCTCCATGAGTTGTAAACCTTTCTTCCTTTTCGTCCTGTGAAACGTACGTGCTGTGCTGCCAATAGTCAGGCCCCACGGGTACTAGTAATTTACGATAGTTACTAGTGGGATATATAACCTGACCAAAAAAAAAATTAATACTAGTGGGATATATCTTGTGTGAATAAAATTTACAGAGATAAAAGATAAAATAGTAGTATGTATTAAATTTGTAGGGAGTAAGATCTTCAATTGTATATAAGGTTGTAATTTTATTCGGTAGTCAATGTCGTTTTTATGACGTAGGTTATAAATTCAATCTCTAATATATTTTTTTAAAAATGTTTTGAATTAAATTTTTTTGTTTGCATTACTATATATATATATATATATATGAAAAAACTCAGAGGATAACAAAACATTTTGGAATGGAAACTCCTTTCAAGGGAAAAAAACTGTAGAGCCCATGTCTAAAAAGAATACAATTGGGGTAACCCAACATAAGCATTGGTTTTGTGCGACTTGGAGCAGCATCAAATTTCTCCCATTATATAGAAGTTTTAAATTTGCATCTTCGAGTGATATAAAATTTATTTATTTTTAATTGAGATATGAGATTTGAGTTCAGAAAATAAAGAAAATAAAATCGAGAGTCATTTTTTAGGGTCTGTTTGAGATTACTTTCCAAACAAATTCTATTTTTTTATCAAACTGATTTAATGACCAAAATTATTTAAGGTAGAGTCTTCAAATTTGATATTCGTGCCGAAAGCTGTTTTGACCCTTATATTAGATTTTGAAGAAAACAGAATCAACTAGAAAGTTTTCCAAACAGACCCTTACTATCTTATCACATGAGAGATATATTTACAGTTGTTTTTGTGTGTGGTTAAAATGTATTTACATTAGTATAAATCATGCATTACAGCGTTAATGCTCGTTTGGCACACTCCGATAATCAATTGAGCGGGACGCTGAAAGCACTGGGCCACTGGCGAGCAATTTGTGGGCCTTGGAGTTGGAGCCAGGACCTTCCGGCCCAAATGATATTTAGATGTTGGTACTTAACAGAAAGTCCAATTTCAGCCCGCATGGGTCCATCACTGATAGACATGTCGTTGCATTTGCTGGTTTGCTGCTTCCTCCTCAGGCATGGGTCCAAAGCTTTCAACATGCTTCTTCAGTTCCTCTGTTTATTTTCATTTATCTTTCTCCCCTGCTTTGTAGTTCAATTCGATAAGAAACAATTAAGTCGCATGTAAAGCCATCTCTAATAGTTTATGCTGTTAGTATTAGTAGTATATACCTTTTAGTTTTTTCTCTCTTTCTTTGTTACAATTGAATATAGAAACAAAACTACAAACGAATGTTTAACGTTAATATATCTTCTGTTTGGGTCCAAATTCAACCACAGATTGTTTCTATTTTTATTGGATCATCACTGATACTTTTGGGGGCTGATCCCATATTATATGAGGGATAAAACTATAAAAACCTTCTCTCGTGAGGAAATCAGTATAAGTATTCCCTTCTCGTAGAACATGGAAAAATTTAAGAATACATTAAACTTACCGTTTCTTTTTTAACGAAATACATTTTTTTAATACACAATGTTCATATTTTTTTTACTAATTAGGAATTGCAAGTAACCTTTAGTGAGCTTATTGAACCACCAATTGATAGGTAATTTTTTTTTTGGTGTCTATCAAACACGAATACTAATATGGACATTGAATACGATATGAATATTGACATTGCGACATAGAAAAATGAAAAATTATAGGATACCGAGAAGAGATATACATACATATTAATACATATTATATAAAAATATCACTCATAACAATAATAATAAAAAAAATTCAACTATATTTTCGAGGATAATGCAATTGAAATATCAATTTCAAATTAGGTCTACTATTATAAATATGTATAATTTACACTAAATATTTTTTTAACATCAATAATTGCTCAGAAAAAAAGTAGAACATAAGAGAAAGTGAATCGAATACGTTTCGTGTGGGTGTTTATCGAGTATCAATGTTAGAAATGAATTCGACGCATAAAAAATGAAATATGTGTGCTACTTATCTGGGTGTTAAGTTAAAAAGAGATGGACTTGAAAAGAGAAGACGTTAGTTAAGTTACGAAGATGCCCAAGACCAGTCTGACCAGACTTCTGGTCACCACTCACCAGTCTCGTCTCTTGACTGTAAGGTCCTCAGTGGTATAAACGTAAATTTATTCACTAGAAAGGCCATATAATTAGGAGTTAGAGCGATTATTTATCCATAATTAAAACGCCGGAGCGGTCTACGTGGCAGGCTAGGGTGCACCCCAGCAGCCAAAAGCTCCCCCATTCCGACCCCCAAAAGGAAAAAAGGAGAAGAGCCACTCACCAAAACGCTGCGGCCACACAAAAACACTCACTACCTTACTTTCCCCTACCGCTCGCACCCCCACCTCCTTTCCCTCCCCTCCCACACCTTTTCACCCCTCACATCTCACCATATTTACAATCACTGCCCCTCCCTCTCCATTCACCAATCTCACCGGACGATGGACGCCGGCGTCACTCCATTCCGTTCAATACTCGACAAACCCCTCACCCAACTCACCGACGAAGACATTTCCCAGCTCACCCGTGAAGATTGCCGCAAATACCTCAAAGAAAAAGGTACTCAACTCACTAGTTCCTCCTCTTAGCTTCTTGCCTCTCTCTCCCCCTTTCTAATTTTTAATTAATTTTTCTTCTCCATGTTTTTTCCGGCGACTGCCGAAATTCACATGCGGCTGACACGTGTTTTGACTTTCTTCTTCCTCTCAATCAAAATGTCCGTACAGGAATGCGAAGACCGTCGTGGAACAAATCGCAGGCGATCCAGCAAGTCATTTCTCTCAAAGCGCTTCTAGAAACCAGCGACGATTCCGGCGCTGCCGCCCTCCGCAAAATCCTCGATTCTAAACCGCCTGTGGGTCCCTCAGCTCACGACCTGCCGCCGTCTTTCTATTTTTAATTTCTATTTTTGTTTAAATCTAAAAAGCAAACGAGTAGTAATCGTGTTCATTTATTTATTTATTATTTGTATTATCAGAATTAATTAATAATTAATAATCATAGCATACATGTGCAGGCAACTCCGAACTCAACGGATTCCGTTATGGAAGCCAGCGGTGATGCGACGAACAACAACACCGTTTCAGTGTCAGCAGACGACATCGTTCCGTCTCGCCAAAATGATTCTCCTAAATCAATTCCTCGCCGACCGTTGGATTGCCAAGCAGAAGATGCAGATGACAAAATTGTTGCTACTCCCAGGTCAATCTTTTGATCATCACATTGTAAATTTATTTTAAAAATAAAGAAAAAGGCGTAGAAATGCTGTTGTGATTGTTACTATAAATTGATGATGTGCTTGAAAATGTGGGTTTTTAGGAGTGATTGTATTGAGCAAATGACGATTTTCTACTGTGGCAAAGTGAATGTGTTTGATGGGGTTCCGCCTGGTAAGGTAAAAAGAGAAGCCTTCCTTTTTTTAAATGCATTGCTGGAGGTAACTCTGTTGGCCTTCATAATGCATCCACGTGTGGAAATTTGCAGGCTCAGGCGATAATGCATCTTGCATCAAATTCAATCCAGCCGCTGCAGCCTTTGGATGATCCGGTTGGTGGAAATGCAGCATTAACATATCCATGTCACTTACAGACCGTGAGTGATAATCATGGCATTGTTTCTGCTACCGCACCTGCTTTTCAGCCCATGCAAACAGGTCAGTTTTTTTCTTGTTCCTGTCCTTAATTCTGTAATTTGTCTCATATACACTTGACAGTTTGGTATATCTAATTTAGTTAATGAGTTGTAAAGTTGTACTAGGAAATGTTTCGAGTCTATGTTTGTGTTGTATTTGGAGCAATGTGAGATGATGTGGAAAGGAACAACTAAGCGTATAATATAGCATTTTTTAACTAAGCGTATAATATAGCATTTTTTCTTTTTCCCCAATCCTTACGAGGAACAAATGCTAATTGAGTTATAGCTAGAGTGACACAAGAAATGTCCTTATTTGGATTCTGATATAATATAGCTCAGAGATGTAAGACTGGAATCAGCATGTTTAATTAGAAGGTGGCTTATGGTGTAGCATTACTGAAGTGAATGGTGGTTATGGTTTGGCTTTTCAGAGAAGTTGACAGAATATCCTCCACAATATAGGGAGAAACATGTCACTCAGGATCCTGGTAAGGACTGTTGTTTACTAGTTAACTTTTTGAGATATTTGGCTCTCAACAAGATAACAAGCTCCATGGACACCAATGTACCAAGCTTACTAGGTCTCAATACTCCATTTTAGCAATAGGATGAGTGAGATGCTTGACTCCTAGATTCCTGATGAACCGTTGTTTCTTAGGTAACAGAATGCACCATGTAAATTGTGTTGACCTTAACTGGAAGATGCCTTCTCTAACAATATGTTGGACTAGTGCAACAGAATCTATTTAAAGCTCAAACTGCCGTCAATACTTCTACACACCTAATTCGTGCCCCTGATCTACCCATTTAGCTTTAGATGCAGACTTACTATGCTCACAGCTTGCAGCTCGGTTTTCCCAGCTGCAAATTCCCTTCAGTTATTATAAATGAAAGCTCCTGTCCTGCTTTTTGTGAAAATCTTTTATCAACTATGTGCTGTTTTAATTACCTCAAACCTCAAAAACTCTACTCCCTAAGACGATAACCTGTTTGTTGGCTATCTTTGCTTGTGATAATGGCACCACTTAGAGAACATTCTAGTGCCCCACAATAAGCAGGGTGTAGGAACACGTCCCTTCTCCAAAATGAGTCTAATTCATCATTAGTACAGTTTGTATCAGCACAAACACCACCTACTACTTCCCAGATAACATTTTTTGGCAGCCTGTGCCACAAACACCTCTTTCCCCTCATTTTATAGTAAGACGTAGCTTTCTCCATGTTTTATCAAACATTATTTGCTTCTGATTCAACAGCGAAAGTAAAACTATGATGGTGACCTTATTTTAATTACTTAAATGAGAGAATTGATAATTGTTTGCACTACTTTTTGGCACTTGGTAACTTCCACAAGATCTAGAAGGTCAAGCAAACCGAAAAGTGTCATTGCAGAGGTATCTTGAGAAGCGCAAAGACAGGTAGATCCAGCGACAAACATCAATTACAGAACAACATTGCGAAGCTATAAACCTCAGACATTTTGTTTTCCTCTGTTTTATTGGCAGGGGAAGGTTTAAGGGCAGGAAAAATTTAGGGCGCACTTCTAGTTTGGATGTTTATATGAATCATCCTGTAAGGACGCATAGTTCAAATGTGCAACTGACCAAGAACAGCTCAGACTGCCCGCCACAGCATGGAGTGCCACATGTTGTGTTTAGCTCATCAGAGAATCTGGAAAAGACTGCCAGTTTTTCTGTAGATCTCAATGAAGGTAGTTATAGAGAGCTCTTTACCATAACACCTCTATCACTTCAATCATCAATCTGAGGCATATTATGATGTCACGCTCGACCAGTTTCATTTGTTTTGAGGCATATTTATTTTTGCTCTGCAGATGTCCAAGAAGGCTGAATATATAATGCGGTGTATTAGATATACGACGCTCCATGGAATCTAAGTAAAGAGCTCATCTTTGTAGACAATGCTGTTGTCAAGAAAGAAACCAATCTAGTTGCCCCCACCAGAGTGCATCTTATGTAGACTTGAGCTGTTTATTCCACGGTGAAACCTGTTTCTAGAGTTTGGCACGAGATGAGATCCATTCGGGTAGTAGCCGAGTTTGGTCATTAACTGATCAATTTTGTACAAGAATCGTAGTCCTCGGGAATGTCTTGTTTACGATGATGCTTATATCTCGTAGTAGGTTGAGATGCATCTGTGAGTAGTGGCCTGTTTGCTGAGTTATGTAAAATTTGAATGTATGCTATATATATATATATATATATGGCTATGCTAGTAGTAGTGCCTCTGTATCTCACATTTCCACTTGAAATTAGCTTTTTTTTTCATTAGAAACTTGCAATCTTAACATGTCAAATCTGATTGTGGTTGGTGCACATGGCCATGCTATGGAAACAAGTGTTATTTCCTTTAGATGCAGTTAGTTAGCCCTCCATATTCTCCGACCGAGGGGCTCGTGTGTGGAACTGATGTCTGGGTCAGAGGAGGTGGCCCGTTATCCTCTCTTTTTTGTCCGGCCCACATTGAGCACGTGGGTCTGTTTTCTCCTTACTCATTTCGTTGCCACGGCCAGGACTCATGAGTCATGACAGGATTGTTTTCAGTAATTATTATCAGGGGTGAAAGTGAAATAAAAATGGGATTGTATTACTGTAAGACTTAATTCGTATTACTAGTAGTTAAGGAGTAATTACTAAACTCTTGAACACTAAAAAAAGAAGAAATAAAAGAGCAGTCGGACAGATGCTCGTAGTCGTAGAGATGAAAGCCGCCGATTGCTACTAGCTTGTGTGGTTTTGTGCTCACCGGAAACTGACAAGAATGATAATTTGTTCATTCACGAATTCGAAGACCACAAATAAAAAAATGGAAACCAGTCATACACGTGGCAAACAGAGAAATCCAGAATCACAAATCAGGACGAGACTCGCCCTTTGTTTTAAACCAAGCATCGTCTACTCCACAGTATCGGCAGCATCGACTCTAGACTAGAGTTCAACGTTCAAGTCAGTGCTCATGCTCATGGCTATCAAGGCGTGGTTCATGGACGACGGCGCTGAGGATCAAAGGCTTCCTCATCACCGGAACCCAAAAGAGTTCGTCTCTTTGGATTACTTGGCTGGTCTGTTTCTCTACCCTTTCGATCTTCTTTTCCTTGTTTTTCTTTGAAGTTGATGTTTACTTCGACGAACTGAGAGGATGGTGTGTATGCACTGCAGAGTTTGGAGTGTTGTACTGGCGATTGAACCCAGAGGATTACGAGAACGACGAAGAATTGAAGAAGATTAGGGAAGCCAGGGGTTACAACTACATGGTATGATTCTGAAAATCGTTCTCAATCTCTTCAGCTTTCCCAATTTCTATGATCATTGGAGTCATTACATGATTGAATTAAAGCAATACCAATTCGTTCTATGCTGAAATCCACAAGTTCAATATGTTTGGGTTTGTGTGATAATTACATTCATCGCCGTGTTATGGATGTGCCATATTCCTCTCTGGAGTTTGCAATTTGATGGATTTGTGAATTTCTTTACCCAGGAACTATTAGGAACCAAAATGTCTAGAAGCTCGTTTAAGATAGTTTCAAATATTAGGCACCAAAATGTCTAGAAGAAAGTCCAAGCTTTTAATCCACTGGAGTTTTATGGTCATCGAATCAATTTCTAAAACCCTTCATTACTGTTACATTTATGAATGAATGAAAATGAGGCCACTAATTTTGATGAGATTTTTCTGGCCAGGAGCTGTTGCTTCTCTATCACTGTCGGAAAATTAGGTATCCATTGACCTGTTTATCGCCCCCTCATTCCTAGAATACTTTGTTTTAGCATAGTTATATCTTACTGCTCCTGTCATTCTTTCTTGTTGTCCCTTAAGTACTGCAGCAATTTGACACTTTCTGTGGTTCAATTAGGCAAGAATTGGCATGTAATATGAATAATGCTTGCCAAAATGGAGTCTATATTCACAAGCAAGCGGAATCTATACACTCACCCTTTTCTGCACTGTTTTGTCCAGGATTTGCTTGATTTGTGCCCAGAGAAAGTTACTAATTATGATGAGAAGCTGAAGAACTTTTACACAGAACACATACATGCTGATGAAGAGATACGTTACTGCTTAGAAGGAAGCGGATACTTTGATGTTCGAGACAAGGGTGATCGTTGGATCCGCATTTGGATCAAAGCTGGTGATCTTATCATTCTGCCAGCCGGGATTTACCACCGCTTCACTCTGGACACTAGTAACTACGTCAAGGTACTTTGAGAGAATGATGAAATGAAGTTAAGGGCTATCAATTTGAATCCGATGTGTTTGCTAAGGGTTTGTTTTTGGTGTGCCAATGTGCAGTTGATGAGGTTGTTTGTCGGGGAACCAGTGTGGACTGCGCATAATCGCCCACAGGAAGATCATCCTGCAAGAAAGGAGTATATTAAGGCCTTGAATGAGAAGGTTCGAGTGGCACTTGAAGCTCGTTGAGGTTTATGAGAAATGATTATACACTGCAATTAAGTACTATTACTCACGTTTGCCACCACAAGCTTATGGTGGGTGCGCGGTGGAGCTACAAGAACTGTTATTACGTTGATCATATATGATCGCTTCGATGTATCGAGTATAATAGGTGGCAACGTATGTATTGTTGTACTCTTTGTTACTATGCAACAAGCATGGATGTATTTGCTTGCTCGTTCTTAAGAGAATTGTCTACGAACTTAGCTAATAAATGAAGAGGATTTGTATAAATGCATCCAAAATCGGCTGAGCTAAGTCGGCTGTAGCACATGCTTTATAACGAATCTTTTGTTAACAGACCAAATATAAACAACTAATTTTTGAATAAGTTGAAATCAAGAATAGTATAAGCTTAGAAAATTTAAACATTGACCCACGGCAAATTGAAAATTAATGTTTTATACTTATTTTTATTTTCAAAGATGGCACGGCGTTTTCCAGATTTCCCCACACCAGTCACGCCTTTCTTATGTGCAATGACCAAAGGGTCCCTAGACACTCGCCCACAGCTCCTTAAACGAAATAAGGCTATTTTAGTCATTTGATAACTGGAACCCAATTCTATATTATCTTCCCCGTTTTCTTCTCTTTTTTCCACTTCTCCCCGTAATAGTTCAAAAGTAAAAGGAGAAAAATCGAGAAATCAGCGTGACATCAAAGCATTGAACAGCAGCCACAGCACACGCCGCGCAGCAGAATACAGAGCAAACATGGTTGCACCTATCAAGGTAAGAATAACTATTCTTGGATGATTTTGGAAGCCTGGGTTGATTTGAATTGGGATTTTCATATTTCTCCGGATTATTTGTTGTTTTTATAGGATTCTAGGGAGGAAGTGGTTCAGGCATGGTACATGGATGAAAGTGATGAAGATCAAAGGTTGCCGCACCATAAGAATCCCAAAGAATTTGTGTCCTTGGACAAACTTGCTGGTTAGTATCTATGGAAGACGACGCTGTGAATTTCATTTGATTGCTGTTAGTCATTATGTTTGTTTTACAGAGCTTGGGGTGCTAAGTTGGCGACTGGATGCTGACAACTACGAAACGGATGAGGAGTTGAAGAAGATTCGGGAAGAACGTGGATATTCTTACATGGTTTGCCCATCATACTAACTTACCTGTATTTTCTATCTATCACTGTTTGATGTAAAAATTACTGTGATGGAGAGGCTGTGGTCTTTCTGAAATGTTGTTTAATTGCAAGAAAACAGAAGTTATTCCATGTTTGAGTAGTGCTAAAAAATTGTACAGTTAATCTGAAAACAAGAGACCCCTTATCAAACTTATGACACTATTCATCACTTCCAATTTGGTTGTCTATAATTTTGTCCAATTTGTTGTAGTTGACGCATTTTTGTTTTTGTTTTGATTGGTGTATCTAAATGTCAAACCCTTGAATGTTTGAGGGTGGTTCTTAATATGGGCTTGTGATATGTTTTCAGTACATCTTGGTATGTAATCTAACAGAGAAAAGGGAGTTCTATGTTTCTGTGGAAAGTTAGAATATTCTGAATGAGCCTAAAATTCGGAATATTGGCATAATGTTAACAATCCTTTTTGAGGAAGTCCTTGTAGAGTTTCTTTTTTTCTTCTGTTATTAGTGCACACAACTCAATTCAACTAAGCATCAATGCGGTAGGTAGGCTATATGGATTTGCCACCTCCTTTGTTCTTTGATTTGTGTATCTAAACGTGTAGGTTTTGCATTTGATTAGTTTTTGGCACTTCTGATATTTTGGTAGAATATTATAGTTTTCCTATACTATATAGTACGTTACATGACATCATGTTTAACAAAATTTTAGCTTAATGCAAAGTGTAACAAATTAAATCGTTTCTTCAGGACTTCTGTGAGGTTTGCCCGGAGAAGCTGCCAAATTATGAAGAGAAGATTAAAAACTTCTTTGAAGAACATCTTCACACTGATGAGGAGATCCGCTACTGTGTGGCTGGAAGCGGTGGGGATTAATTCTTGGTCTTGGTCTTGTTTTTTACCTTACTGCCAGTTTGTGATTCTTGGTGTTCTCTGCTTGGTGAAGGTTATTTTGATGTCAGGGATCGTGAGGAGCGTTGGATTCGCGTACATGTGAAGAAAGGGGGAATGATCGTCTTACCAGCTGGAATCTATCACCGCTTTACATTGGATACTGATAACTATATTAAGGTACAAGACAAAACACACATTATAGAGTCAGCCACTTGCCATCTCTTTTGTAACCAGACAACTCTACCAGATAATGGTCCTGAAATCACTCAAAGATTTTACTTTTTGGTGTCAGCTAGGTGGCCTTTTTGGCTTGTATTGTTTTCTGTATACTTTCTGATTGCTAGGTCTTATATTACGTAAATTTAGTTTCACTTGAGTTGTGCAATTGCAATCTTACATAGGAATCATGTAACAGCTCCAATTGCTGTTTCTTCTCCATTCCCTATTTATCCACTAGGTTACTGTGATTTTGAGGAATTTGGGTCAAGCTTGTGGGCATTTGGATCTGCTGTTTGACAGCTACTAGAGATCATAACTTTAACGATTATAATCAATTGCTCCATTACCTTTATTAATTATTTTAGGTTGATCCTATTGAGGACTATTGTGCTAGGGATTGTTTTGTGGTCTCCACACAACGGCTTAGCTTTCTGTGGCTATATGATGTTTGTCACTCATCTTTCTTTTAGCATCTTGAGGTCATCATCAGTGGTGTCTTGCTAACAGCATATGATTTAGCCAGGGCCATAAGTATTCACTATTTAACTCGATAGAGCAATTTATATGAAGTATCGCAAACAGAGATCAAGGAGGCCCTTATAAAGCTGTGTGTGCTATGACTATGCTTGTGGCATAAAATTTATCTTCTGGGTTTGTCCTGTGACATGAAATTAATCACTCCTACTTTTTTTTCTTTCCATGGTTCAAGTAGTGCATAATCTTTCGTGTGAAGGATGCAGAGTAGTAATTAACTCCTACATGAATCGTTGCTTTTATGTCAACTGCAATGTTATGAGCCTTGGTTTATTTATCTTTATGTAGTTTGGGATGTTGAGGGAATTTCAATTTAAGCGGCACTGACTTCTGCTGTGATTCATTAGATGGATGTAGATGTTCTTTAGGATTTTCAATATTACTGTCCATTGGATACTGGCATCTGCCACTCTTATCTTGCTATGCTGCCAATCCATGTTGTTTGTTTCTATTAGCATTGCCATTGTTTTATCTAGACTAGGGATGCCCTTGAGTAGCTATATATACATTAATTGCTGAAAATTGTGCAGGCGATGCGGCTATTTGTGGGTGATCCAATTTGGACTCCATTCAATCGTCCACATGATCATTTACCTGCAAGGTATGATTCTACACCATTTTTCTTTTCTAATTGATGACACATGTGTATACCTAATGAAATATTCAAGAAGCTTCGATTTCTGTATTGCAGGAAAGAGTATATCGAAACTTTTGTGAACAGGGAAGGTGGACATCAAGCTGTTGATGCTTCTGCATAGACCAGCCGTGCTTCTCAAATGGAAACTGAAACCCTGTTGGATGTTATAAAACACCTTGGATGCATGGTCTAGTATGCGTGTACTCTCTCGCTTATTGTATTGCCTACCAGGGCTTGTGAATGTTAGCTTTTCAGCATGTGTTACGAACTCCATATAGCATATGTATTCTCCTATTTGCTGTATCTGCTGAATAACAGCCACTTCGGCTTGAAAGAATCAATAATATTTACCTAAGCCAACTTATGTCTTTGTTTTCCGCATTCTGTTTTATGAAGGTGGTCTGGTCGCGCTTTCTGGATACTTTTGTGCAATGCGGATATTGACTTCAGTTTCGGAGATCCGATCCGAATTGTCGGATGGAATTCATATGAAGGTTTGAAAATCTAAATAATTTTGGAATCCAATCCGACATTATCTGAAAATTTTATTCGAAAATTTGAAATATCTGAATAAGTTTCAGATTTAATTTCTATAACTTAGTTTTACTTCCATTTTCTAATTTTTTTCTTCCTTTTTCCCCCTATTTTCTAGATTGATTATGTTGTAATATTGTTGTGATGACTTGTTATATTGTATAGGGGAGAGAAAAGTCAAGGATTAAAAAAAACCTAAAATTTAATAAAATTTAGTTCTTTTTTTTTAAATCTAAAAAATCCTGCGATCTAAAATAGTCGGATGCTATTCGGATAGAGAGTTTGTTCGGATACTTTGAATTACTAATGTCGAAATTGGAACTTCAGTAATTCACTTAAAAGTTATATTTGGATGTAAGATTTAAGAATCTATGCCTCACTGAATAGGAGTTCGTATATACTATTAAATCAGTAGTATTATTATAAGTCTTAATATCTATTAACTGATTCGCCAGTCAATTGATGTAAGTGATTCAACATTCTAATCATTTAAGTAAGACGTAGCTAATTCGATATTTATGTATTACTCCCTCCGGACTTGTTTGTTTGTCGTTTACTATTTGGGCACGCATATCGAGAAGATCAAATGACTCACTATTTGAGATAATTTTACTCCGAATTTTTTTTCGGGCGTATGTTAAAGATTAACGTACGTTCGAAAAAAAGTACGAAATTTTTTGGGG
>NBIL01138638.1:0-14125 GCA_002752925.1 Viola pubescens var. scabriuscula
TTGTTGGTTTTCCTTAAAAGTACAAAACTAGGAGCTGAAAATTTCCTTAACCCATTGTGCTAAGTTAATAAATGCTTCAACCCAACAGATCAAAATCAACCAAAACCAAATTGGTGATCATCGTCAAATAAACGGAGCAGCAGAGAAGAGGAATACCAAACAAACACTCCACTGTTACTGCCCTTCGGCATGCACTTATAGAAAGATCATGGGGTGTGTGGGTTCCTTTAATACTATTACAGTTACAGTCTAAGATTTTAAATAACGATAACGATTAACGAACCGGTCTAAAATTATACTCCTTCGTATTTTAATAAATGTCGTTTTTTTACGGATTCTTACTGTTTATAATACTTGTCATTTTATTTTTTTCGAACCATATATTTTGTACAGATGACAAAAAAAAATTATGCATTAACTCAATTTGATGATGATGTGGTAATTTGAGTGGAAATTAGGAGTAAAAATGAAATAACGTGGAATAAAATAAAATTAAAGATCATTTTTCTACGGATTCTTATTATTCTAAAATGACGTTTATTAAAAAACGGAGGAAGTATTATAAATCGAGTACTTCTGTAATATGTGAGCGATAATTAAAACTACGTTACAGCCCCTCACTCACCTAGTAATTTTTAATTTTACCCAATACCCCCACCACAGCAACATTAATTCGCTCTCCAAAAACAGAACAACGTTTCGGTTTCGTTTGGCTTTGGTAGGTTCTTCTTGGTTTGGTTATGGTGTGGGCTCCTATGGGTCCCACACCATATTTATTAGTCCATTGTACCACCCTGACTATCTTTTGAGACAGAGCGAGAAAGAAAAGAAGAAGAAAAAAAAGTGAGAGGGATGGTTTGATCATGGTGGGTAGGGCCACCGGGGAAGAGTAATTTTTAGTTTTTACTATTTGTTAGACCTTCATGTTACTCATCTGACTCCTCTCGTCTTGGGGTAAAATATTAAACATTAATTACTTGGTAATTGAGATTCAAATGATCAATTTGAATTGTACTTGAGCTCATCTTTTGCTAAGGGCTTTTATAAATTATTGAATTTTTCAGGGCATTTTTTTCCGATAAACATAATTAGATTGTTTAATAGACTATACATGATCATTCTTTTAAAGTTGATTTTTTTTTTCAGTTTCAACTAAATATCGTTTGAGAGTCAGGTATGAGATTTATTGCAATCATCGGTTTGGTTATAAAGCTATATTTTGTTACCAATGTGTCCCTGGTAAAGGGAAGAAGAAAACTGCATTGAAAAAAGGCAGGACGACATGTATTTTGAAGCAAAGTATTAGGTCATAAACTAGGTTTATTTGAATTCAATTAGGCACGTACGCAACCACACGGGTGCGGTGCGGTTGCTGTCAACCTGAGCGCCACCCTTCTTTTGGTAAAAAATACTTTGTCTTTCCTTCACACGTTTAACCATTTTTCTCTCAACTCCCATTCACTTTTGCATCTCTTTCTTCTCCCCCTTTTATTCGGGGACGAGTACTCCAATCCAAATTCCAAAATGTTGTCCATTCAAGTAAAAATGTAGTACTGCTCAAAATGATCAATCATCGTACAATTGGCATGCAGCATTAATCACATTGAATAAACGTATACAAAATATAATTTGAGATATTGGTGATACGATACATCTTGTGAGATTGGAAAATTTGAAGTAATTAATTAGTACATTATTTGATGAGTGGCAATTTACGTAAAAAAGAGGAAGGTAAGGGTGTCGCAATCATTCAGGGGGTGGTGGACCCCCCCAACCATCTCTCTTTGGACAAACAAAGAAACAAGGGTCCTTTTTCTCGCATCTATCTCCCCTAATCTTTTTGGTATATGTCTTTGACTTGGACTCATCTCTCCTTTTTTTTCTCTTCTTCTTTTCTTTTCTTTCTTTTTCTCCTTCTACACACTACACAATGTACACATACACATACACATGATAATAAACCCACACGCTCGCTCGCTCGCTCGCACAAACACAAAGCAAAAATCTTTGCAATAATAGCGTCCCTCCCTCTCCCTCTCAATCTTTACTCCTTTAGACCATCTTCTTAGATTTCAAAAAAACAAATTCTCTGCAAAACCCACCTGTACTGTACCACCCTCTCCTCCCCTGCACCTGCACCTGCGCACACCCACGCCCACACCCCACTCTTCTTCTTCCTCGGCTAACGTGCGCAACCGTCTTCCACCTCGGTGATGGCTGCCTCACCTCGCCGCCGCCCGTTCCACCACATTTCAACTTTACTACTCACTCTCCTCCTATTCTTCTCCAGTAGTACTCTCCCCCATTTTGGTAAGCAACAAAAGATTCAATCTTTTCCATCTTTTCCTCCTAAAGATTTGATCTTTTTAATTACTTAAGGTATGTTCTTTGTTTTTTTTGGGGCGCGAAGGGTTTGGCCGGGTTTTAGAAGAAGGAGGGTTTTGGTCGGCTCAAAAGCGGATGAGCGGGCCTGGTTCGTCGCCGCCGACGTGTAGATCCAAGTGCGGGAGGTGTTCGCCGTGTATAGCTGTTCATGTGCCAATTCAACCCGGGGTCAGTATGCCGTTAGAGTACTACCCGGAGGCTTGGAGATGCAAGTGCGGGAACAAGCTTTTCATGCCTTGAAACTTGAAATTAGGAAAAAAAAAGAATAAAAGAAAAAGAGAGACAGGGGCAAGAGCTGCAGGAAGAAGCAAAGCAGAAACAGTGAAAAATAATCCATCTTTTTGTGTGTGGGTTGAATTTTACAATCTCTGGTCTCTGTAAGTGAAGAAGCTGTCTATTGGGCGGAGATGGAGGTGGGTCACTGCTTGCTAATTGCTACATATGGCTGTTTTTTTTCTCTCTTTTGATTTGGTTTTGGTGTTAGTATATGTAAATTTTTTAAATTGTTAATTAAATCATTTTGTGGCGCTGAACACGGAGCGTTGGGAATGTAAGCTGTAGAGGTGAGATTACCAAGATCAATTTCTTTGTTAGTTGTATTTCTGTTCTCCCTGTTTTTCTTCGCATGCACTTGCGCAAATTCAAGATTATGACTAGTAGATAAATAGCTGAAAACACTGTAATTAAAATGATTTTTACCACCCTCCATGGTTGTGTTTGGTTTCAGCTCGAGTTTGATCGGATTAATCTACGCGTAATATAGTTACTGAATATTAAATAGTTTTTTACAAGAATTTAGCTATTGTACTCCGGTACGACTGAAAGTTATAATGAGATCTTATCATTAATTGAAGTCAAGATTAGGTGGGATGAAAGATTGGGTAGCTAGGTAGGGTCCGTAGGTGTTGGCATGGCATGCGTTTTCGTGTAACGAAAAGATTACGTACAATTACGACAATTATTAGTAGTATTATACTCCTTCTCCTGCTTGCTCCTACTCTTACTATGCTGTTCTGATTTGATGGCAACTTGGGTTGTGGGCATAAGATATGTTAAGCTAGGGATGTTTTTAACATGAATTTTTGCAATATTTTCATTAATTCTCTGCTTTTTTTTCTAGTATGTTTACATTGTTAGTAGCTAACCTATTTATAGCTAAGTTAACACATGGGATGTGATTGGGAACAAATTGCAGGGATAATAATTGGGAATTTAATGTATTTATTTTTAATTCAGGCGTTCCGTTATTGCTTGTTGGAAGAAGGAGGAATTGGGAAAAAAATCCAGAACATTTTTACATTTTCTCTTCAATGCAAATTGCAATCCCATTGCTTCTTCTTATTTTTCTGTCCGTAGAGAGAGGGGACAGGACAGCATTCTATGATCTCCACGGAATTTCTTTCTCTCTCTTTTTTTTTTACATACTCTGATTATTTTCGTATAATTCATATCTCCGAGTCGATAGATATATAATTTATTGATTTTTTACTAGTAATAAAATAATAATAAAAATTTAAGTTGGAATACTAACTCCATCTGTATAAAGAAAAAGAATTTGTACCACGCAGGTTTGCTGCTCAGTCTACTTAATTTACCACAACTACCCCTGCGACTGCGAGGTCAGGTCCGTAAATCACTGGCCTTGGGATATGAGATGTCAGATCTGGATGATGTTTGCGTTAAGGTATTTAAACGCAATCATTCTCATTAATTACATTAATCTTGTCTCGTGTTACAGTGAAAACCAATGGATTATCAATTTTCGTGTGAGTGTGTGACATTGGTCTTTTTTTCTGGTGTGACATAACATTAACTAGCTTCCTTTTATTTTCGTATTTTAGATAAAATTAGCTAATTAGTAATTACTCCCGGAAAGTAAATGATTATGAAATGGTTTATTGAGTCCTAGACTCCTAGACGTTGATTGGACCCTCCCGTAGCAATTGTCATAGAATTCTCGAGAAAATCTAGTTACTAATTCATATTCAATTACTTTAACGATCTCTCAATATATTTTAATAAATCAAGTTTTGTTTAGAAATAATATCATAATTTATAGCAGAAAAAAAAAAGAAGGGATTCCGAAACCTAAATTTTTTTTCCGCTATTTAATCCCATTTAGTTTATTTTCACTCTCCAGTACTTCGACCCATGTGACTCTCTTAATATATTTAAATAAATTAAGATTTGTATTATAGTAAAAAGAAGAAGAGATTTTGAGAAGTAATATTCTTTTTTCACTATTTAATTTCATTTAGTTTTTATTTTTTATTTTCATTCTCCAACACTCCCACTCACGTCTCAAACACTTTCAACCTGTTTCTTGCAAAAGAAATCTACCCAGTAACTGTAAAAGCAAGTTTGGTCTCCAAGCTCTCAACATAAGCTCATTTTGTATTTATTTTTTTCAAAATAAATAAATCCCCATTTTCAAATATGAATTTAATTTCACCTTTGTTTTTGCAATTCTGCTGTTCGACGGACGTTCTTTTGCAACAGCGCTTTCCTCTCCTTAATTCTGATAAATAACAAAGTACAAACGTACGTAATGATCCTTTGGGATTTTGTAGTGTTCCATTCCTCCCTACAGGAATCAAATTCACCCAACGTACCTATATTATTCCGACAAGACCAATATCTTGTCTTTATTTTTGGTAGATAATCTTCAAAGTTAACAACGAATATATTATAATGACGCACAGTCAATCACAGATTAACGAAATAAATATAATAAAATAAAAATCCCACAAGCTTTTTTATCGTGTGGTTCAACAAGTATGGCTATTCCACGAACAAATATAACGAAAAACTGAAATTACAATAGATCCAATCCCTCCACTATTAAAATATACTTCACCAAATATTAAATTTTAATCACACCGCGAACTTCTTAGGCTAATCCAAAAGAAAAACTTCAAAGTCATACCAACAGAACATATAAATGTGCAAATAAATTTAATTAGCACAAAATTAAGAGTGGAATTGACCAGTCGTTGATGACCACATGGGTGAGGAGATACATATGGTACGCACACGAGGGGAGGGAAAGGGAAAGGAAATAAGGTTGGGGTTTGTTTCCTGTTAAGATTTCAGTTTTTGGGTTGAAACAGTAGTTGCTGTTTTGTTACCATTTGGCAGTGTTGCTTTTATTATATAAGGAAATAAAGATAGTAAAAAAAGGAGACTGTCTGTGAAAAGAAAAAGCCAATTCAGTTCAGGCCATACACAAAATTTACAAAATCAAATTGCTTTTAAAAGGCCCCCCCACCCCACTACTCTATTGATCTACTACTACCCCATTGCTTTAAAATCCATCAATCAATCCATCAAATCAATCAAAGGGTTGATATTTATAGAATTCCACCTGCACCCTCCACATGATGTCTTGGTCATTTCTCTCGTCTGTTCTTTTCACGAGACCTAACAATACAATAACATTTCCATTTCGCATCACATGCGATTAGATCAGGTGACAAAAGGGTCATTTTAATCTAACTAGAAATCCATTCTTTTAAATTCTGAATATACAATTGCGTTAAAAAATTATGCCGTTTTTTAATTTTTACCCGATTCGAAAATTTGAATCGCTGACACTTGCTGGTATTATTGCAATATTGAAATAATTAGTATTGCATTATTTGTTGAGATAAGATGACTTGCAGGATTGGTTGGGGGCAAGTAGATCAAATCATGGAAACAGAGATGAAAGATGATGTGAAGAGGAGAATGGTCATCAAGTGGAAAATTGGAAAAATATATTAATTAAAATTAAAACCCCAAAGAGAGTCAGTTTGCCCATCTCTCCCATTTCTTTGCCAGTTGCCCACCTTCACTTAACTTCGGGTTCGGGTCCTCTGTGTTTGAACTGATATTTGATTTGATAGTCTTGTTGGCCTTGCCGGTCGACTAGGTAGTATAAGGTTTTATTTTTCACTTTACGAAAATAATTTCAAACATATTCCCTAAAATTATTATTATTACCAATTTTAAGTTGCTTTCAAATCTCCTGATTAAACTTAATTTTGTACCACTAAGAGAAATAATTTACATTTTCAACATATCATATAAAATAACCCATTTAATTATCGAATATTTCTTTTGAATTTTTTTTTTTTAACTCGTAACCGTTTAAATGTCCCGTAAACTCGCCACGGACTCGGGGAGAATCAACCCTTAAGCTTTCAGTTGGGTAACATTAATAAAGATCCACCACCCCAGCAAAAGATGCGAAGGTGTGGAACTTAAATGTTTGACTTTCAGTTTCAACTTTGACTTTGACTATGATGAGCATTCATTCATTCATTCATTCTTCAAACGAAAGGTGGAGAAAATATTTATTAATTTTAACTTATGCAGGCAGAACTGTCCATTCAATTGTCTTCTACAGTTGAATCTTGTAGCAGTAACCAATTGGTGCGCATTCACATTTTCCCCCTCTGTTAAAAGTTGAAAACTGCATTCCTGGTGGTCGGTTGGTCACACCTCCTCTAAAAAAAGAATACCGAGCCAAAACAGTAGGGATGAATCCACCAGATGTATCTTTCTAGGAAGTACCTTAGTTACTACTCCCTCCGTCCTTTAATAACCGACGTTTTAGTATAGTAGAAAAACGTAAAACAATGATCTTTGATCTTATTTTATTCCACATTTTTTTTTTCCTAATTTCTACTCAAATTATCACACCATCATCAAATTGGATTGATATATAATTTTTTTTTATCATTTGCACAAAATATATACTTCAAAAAAGATAAAATGACAAACATTAAGAATAGTAAGAATCTGTAGAAAAAAGTCAATTATTAAATGACAGAAGGAGTAAAAAACTAGAGTCACACCTCTTTTTTGGGTAAAACTCGAACTCCATACCCTACTGATATTTTGCCGCAAGCAGAGAACAAGATTCAAACCATTAAGTAGTATACGTAAAGTATTTTCTTTACAAACAGTATAATTCATAACAATAATTCAACAGTTTGAAGATCGACTGGTCCGGTCTGCCCATCTCTAATAGCCATTAAATGACTCGTATCATCTTCTAGATATGCTTTCAGAAACGCAACCACAGCCCCTCCGACGAATCTCCTCATCGGCTTCCTTGACTTACCATTCTTGCACAAACAATAAGTACTTTTCCCTCTGATGCCTGAAGTGTCATCATCTAACATATCGAGATGGCCATAATCCTTGACAACAAAATAGCAAGCCGGTTCTCTACATTCTTTAAAGAAGTCCTCGTGATTGACGCCCTTGGGAGCGCAAGGTGGGAACAGAGGATTCTTTTTTATTTCACCCAAGCCGGAACCAATCACCATTACTGCCATATCAAGATCAAAGGAATGAGGAACATATGTGAGAACTGGGGGAGGGGTTTGCTGCCCCATCCCCATTCCGTCCACTGGGTCCACCCCAATCAGTGCTGAGTATGTCAATGTAGTGGATGCCTTTGCCTTGCCCAGAGCTAGCGCGAAAGCAGTCTTGCCTCCGCGACTGTGTCCTGCTAGTCCTAGCTTTCTAAGATTTGGTTGGACATGTTTCGGGAGCACATGATGCAGCCCTTCAGCTAGCCAGTCTGTTATTTCAGCCGCAGATTTTATCTCATCACTCGTGTCGGGTCCAACCACAAAATATAACTGTCCAATGCAATAAACAGCAAAAAAAAATGCACAATCAAGAAACAAAATCACATCACAAGTCTAGGTAATTTTCACAACCAGAAACAAGATAGACAACATTCACAATTGTCAATATTTGTCAACCACCACCAATCTCGAACTACACAACAATGCGAAAATCCCAATTCATTTATACGAGAACATGAGACAGCGATAAGGTTATGCAGATAGAAACCAAGGGATTATCGGAGATAGTCTGTGAATTGAAAGAGTATATATGGACTTACAAGAAAACAAAGAAAAATAGAATAAGGTTGTCTACAGTCTCGTGGCTCATCAATCATCAATCACATCTCCATAATCTTTGATATTTCCCCAATTTTTTCCTGAAGAAAACAAACTGCACATCTTTTTCACTCCATTTTCTTTTTGACTAAGTTACTTGCTAGCTTCATGGCTTAGAAATGGCATGGCGTGGCAGCATAACAGCTCTATAAAACTATTGTCCTTTCCCCACTCATCCGCAAAAATACAAGATCAAAGTAAAAATCAAATTATTAACTGTAACAGCAATCTCATGCTCTTCGCAAAAAAAAAAAAAAAAAACAGCAATCTCATGTTGAGAGTAGTTAGCATTCCTAATCTACCCACTGTCAGCTCATATTTGTACTATCCATTGATCAATTTTGGAAAGAACCCACGACCAAAATCATGGAAATATTAAAAAAATAAACTCTAATTAGAAAGGAAACCCACCACCAAGATTCAATTAACAATCCCATATAGTAATTTGACATCTTAAGCTAGAACATGTGGCTATAAAAGAATATTGAGGAGTAAAAAAGAAAAAAAAGGAATGGAGAAGAAGAGGCATATATGACATACCTGAGGAGCAATAACGATGAAGCCATGAGAAGCGACGTGTCGTATGAGATTGGAGTAGAAAGAGTTGTAGAGAAGGTAGCCATGGAGAAATATTACAACTGGGAATTCGCCGGCTTCACCTGGCTGGGCTATCAACAAGGGTTTTGGAGGGAGTAGTAGTGGTGAAGATTTCTGATTGTTGCATGTTGGTGATGCTACTTTTTGAAGCACCGCTGTGTATTTTCCATCCTCAAAAACCCCTGTACTGGTTGCAATTGCTGTCGGAGAAGACGAAGAAGAAGACATGGTGACTGACCCAAAAATTATCAAATTTTCTAATTTCAATAATTATAAACTCTGTTAGAGGATAAGATAATAGTGGACATTCCTTCTTTTTATGGGCCATTTGAAAATGTCGACGCAGGCCCAAAATCTTGTTCATTCGCTTTTAGCTCTCTGGAAACCGTTGTGGGCTTTATTTCGGATCCATTTTTGCAGCCCATTACATTATAAATGCTACGGTGCTCGGAGCTGCTGAGGCATCAATTACCATGGGACTCTTCCAAATGAAGGAAAGCATCCACTTTCCTTCATGCAAAGATGGAAACAAATTTTCGGTGAAAAAGCAAAGCATTTTATCCACTCTTCTAATTAATACTCCCTCTAATAATTGCTATTGTCCTACGAATTTTTTAGTTTATCTTCTCTTGTCATTTTATTTTTTTCGGCGCATATATTTTGTGCAAATGACAAATTAACCCTTATGCATCAACTCAATTTGATGATGTGGTAATTTGAGTGAAAATTAAGAAAAAAATGAAATAATGTGGAATAAAATAAGATTAAATATCATTGTTTTAAATTTTACTACTATGCTAAAATGACATTTAATTAAAAGTGGAGGGAGTACATAATAGAATAAAATTAATTAAGTAATATAACGACAATTATGTAAAGTGGTATGTTTGATTCTTATGTGTAAAAAAAATACATTTTAAGAACACTTTATCCCTAAATGGACCCGATATGAATATAATTAATCATAACCTAATAGGTTTAGGGATGTATATGGTTCAGACTAAAAAATCGCACAGATAGTTTTTGGTGTTTGTTCATTTTTTTATTTTTTTTTCCCTTCATTTCTCTATTTTACTAATTTTATTACTTTCTTTATCATTTCCCAAGTAATCACAATATATTTAATTAATTTCCATACAAGGTAGATTTGAACTAAATAATATTACTAATTAGCAATATATTTTTTTATAAAATAAAACAAATCAATTATTAATAAACCCGCATTTAATGGATGATATTAGTTACCAAAAAGATTGTTTAAGTTTGCAAGAACATCTTTTTCTCTCACAAGATTCGCGTGAGAATCAAAAACCAAATCAAAAATTAATCTCTAAGCAACGCCGCCGGCCTGTAACACTGTAACTAACCACCAAAAATTACACTCTTTCTGTTGCGGCAAACTTATTACGAGTAGTTATGATTATTACCCTCCCACCCTTACCTTCCTCGTGGCTTCTTTCGTAATTAAACTTCACTACAATTACTTACCCCTAATCTAAACCGTTGATCCATTCCTTATGAAACGGTGCTGATTCATTCATCCCACTATAAAAAAAAAACAACCCTTCTTTCTGGCCAAAAAAAACCCAGATCAATTTCAATTTTCACCATTTTCCTTCCCCAAACCCCTATAGCAACCAATTTCCGATTTCGTAATCTTTGTAGTAAAGCACAAAGGAGAATAAGATTGCAATGGCACGAAACGACAAAGGCGCCGCTGTTGATATCGAGTCGGGGCAACCACTCTACCCATTGATGCTTGAACCGCCGGAAATACGCTGGGCCTTCATCAGGAAAGTCTATGCCATTCTGGCCGTACAGCTTCTCCTCACCGTCGCCGTCGGAGCCGTCGTCGTGTTCGTCAAACCTATCTCCAATTTCGTCCTCTACACCACTCCTGGCCTCGCCGTTTTCATCGTCACCCTCATCCTTCCCTTCATACGTAATATTCTTTACTTTCTAACTTCCTTATGATTTTGTGATTCAAGAATCAAAATGCATCAATTTCTTGTTTTCATGGAATTATATTGTGTCGCTTTGGTTGTATACTCTTTGCCGTTTCTGATAATTTAGGGTTTTTTTTCGGGTATTTTGCAGTGTTGTTCCCTCTAGCGGCGTTACATAAACGTCACCCGGTGAACTTTGTTCTGCTCGCACTTTTCACGGTTTCCATTGCCTTTGGAGTTGGACTTTGCTGTGCCCGAGTACACGGTATGGTATCTAACCACAATTCCTTCCTTGTGTTCTAAATATTCTCCTTTATATGACAATACCTTCTTTTGTAATATCTTCTTTTTTTTGAAAGGAAGATACTTCATTAATTATAAATCAGCAAGTACAAAAGGTGAGATCGCCTCGGGGCATTCCCCTACCCATACATTTCCTAGACCGGAAATCAAAGCGAACTGTCCTAGCTTATTCTGATCTTGCAATTTAATTTGATGGTGTTCTTAATTTAGGTTATATCAATTGCTTTGGGATTGTTGAATTTGTTTTCATGGAGAATTGTTGTTTGATGATAATTACAATCCTTAATTTGTATAGTGTACTTATGTCAAATATGAAACAACTGTTGTTTGTATTTGGGCACTTTGGGTTATTGGAAGGAAGAAATGTGAGATCTACTGAAATTGGCTCCTCTTTAGTGGATCAGAATCCATTTTAATCTTGAGTTGTATAGAAAATATGCTCATTAAGTTAATAAGTATACAGTTTTTGAGGAAACAGAGCTAATTACTAGTAAAATGTTTTTTTTTTAATTATTTCTATATTTCACTGTTAGCACTAATTTATCGTCCATTTGTTTCCAATAGGAAAGGTGGTGTTGGAGGCATTGATTCTGACTAGTACTGTGGTTGTAAGTCTGACTCTGTACACCTTCTGGGCTGTGAAAAGAGGCTATGATTTTAGTTTCCTTGGACCCTTTCTCTTTGGCGCTTTGCTGGTGCTTATCATGTTTGGCTTCATTCAGGTACAGATTTTATTAACTCCCATCTTGTAATTGTTATCTCTTTGTTCTGTTTATGCATCCTGGTATTTTTTACGGTTATGTAATATTTCTATGAACAGATCGTTTTCCCACTTGGAAAGCTATCGGTGATGATATATGGCCTCTTGTCCGCTCTCATATTCTGTGGTTACATTGTATACGACACGGACCGTCTGATCAAGCGTTTCAGCTATGATGACTACATTTGGGCTTCAATCTCCCTTTACCTGGATATTATGAACCTGTTCCTGTCTCTCCTCAACTTACTCAACGCAGCTGATAGCTGAATTGCTCTTCCTTCTTCCACTACGAACCTTGCCACTCGTAATTAATTTTCCTGATCCCTATTAGGCTATTAGCACTTAGTTGGACAAATTTCATGGATTTAGGGTGCAAATAATAATGTTCGAGTTAGATCCTGAGTCGTTGGTTAACTCATGCGTAGCTAGGTAGATAATGAGTTTTTGATGTTTAGTACACATACCGGTTTCTCTGTAAATGCTTCTGACTGTTGGAATCGGAACTCAAGCAATGTTAGGGTTCAAGAATTATTTGGCATGCAACAAAAAGATTCCCTCTATTATCAAATGTTCAATGTTATTACTCTCCATTTTGGGACACACAGCAGAGGATTGCCAGTTTTCTTTGCAGTTGGCATATTTCTAACGTGTGTTGTATAATTAAACCGTGTCCTATTTCGCTTAGGACTGAACATTTCCTCCTGTCCTACGTCAAATTTCTTTTGTGGTCGCTGAACGCTTTCAGCTTCAAGCTACCCTGGGCTGGGCCTGAAGTTAGAAAAAAAAGTTGGGCCTATGGCTAATATAATAAACGAAAAAAAAAACAGTAGCTAACGGCCCAACATGCACCTAATCGAATATGGTATTACGAAAATAAAGTAATTAGAAAGAGGTATTCCTTCTTAGTTCTTACCTTGAAACACCCTTGATTTTGATTTGTTGGACGTACCTATATTTTAACCCTACTTTCCAAAAATAAAATGGCATATATTATTGTACATTATTAATTTATTACCTATAAATACACCAATTGTCCAAAACCCTAACCATTTAACTTTGACAATATTTATCACTCTCTTCTCTAAGGAATTAATACTTGCAAGATCTGTTGAAAAAAAAAAAACTTGCAAGATGGGTGGGAGGTTGATGATGACAACAGCGTTTGCTGCTTGGTTTGCCGTTTTGGTGATGGTTGCTGCTGCTGCTGCTGCTACTAATGGAGCCAGAAGTCACCACCACAAGCACCACTCTCCAGCTCCTGCTCCTGCTCCGGTTGCAGCTGCCCATGGAGGTAACCACCACAAGCACCACTTCCCAGCTCCTGCTCCTTCCCCGGTTGCAGCTGCCCATGGAGGTCACCACTTCCCAGCTCCTGCTCCTGCCCCGGCTGCTGTTGCAGCTGCCCATGCAGGTCACCACCACAAGCACCACTCCCTAGCTCCTGCTCCGGTTGCAGCTGCCCCTGCCCCTGCCCCGGTTGCAGTGGCCACTGTTCCGGTTAATTCAACCACCTTCATGGCTCCATCAATGATGCTTGGATTCTTATCATTGGTAGTTTATTTCCTTGTTAGAGGTCGTATGTAGACCCCACATGGCTTTATTTTAATCAGTGTTTGTTTGTTTGGTTTGGAGTAATTTTGTCCCTGTCTAGTCTTGTTACATGTCTTCTTTCCTTTTATTATGTGATTTATCACAATTCTATTTTATTTAAGTTTATGATTAATATAAACAATATTGATGGTATCCACTTTTAATTTAGATTTTAATTTGAATCTAAAAATAATAACAATTTGGAGCGCTATAATATTTAGATTTTAATTTTCGTTTTGAATCTAAACATAATCGCGATTCAGACCTATTTAGTTCAAATTCATTGATTAAGTTTTATTTTCTCTATAGGTGGGGTGAGATTAAGATATAAGTTTAAATTTTTACAAGACAACTGATGAATTATTATACGTTACGCAAAGGTCTTTATTCTATGTTTTTCATCTGTTATAATTTTTGTTTGCAATTCCTTTTTTCACAGAGAAGTGTAAATATGAATGGAAATATATTACACAAATATCTGTGAAATAATGATAAAATTGATAAGTTAACAAAAAAAATTATTTGTTTATACAAATCATAACGAAACAAACACCATACCTATGAGGCTATGATATGATGAAAAT
>NBIL01138665.1:0-17810 GCA_002752925.1 Viola pubescens var. scabriuscula
TCACTTTCTGTAAGTACACTTCTACTCTTTGCACAATTAGGGTTTTAATTTCTACTCTGTCGATGGAGAGCGTTGATTTCTGGGATGATTCACATGCTGAGAGTTGTGTGCAGTTTGAAGAGGCGATGCAAATGTTTGTAGCGGATTCAATTGGAGTTGCTAAGGTTGAAGATGACTCTAGCTTCCTTGTTGATCAATCTTGGTTTACTTTCCAATCAAACCTGGATGATGTGCGCCAAAGGGGCGATGTTCCTGCTGTGCTCAGCTGGGGAATTCATCAAGGGCATTGCGAAATTGGGAAAAGCTTGTTCACCAGCCGTACTTTTTGAGATCACAGCGGTGTCTGTTGGGAACAGGTTAGCCCACCTCAACTCTGCATTTGCTACGACCAACCCACCGAGTTCATCCCATACGTACGCCAAGGATGTAAAGGTTTGAAAAAGAGTGGCACCCTTTTAAGTTACAACTTAACCAAGCACTAACTTTTTAGAAACAGCTAGGGAATGCATGCCAGGTTACTTTAGCTGCCAGCTAGTCTGTGTGGAAGGGAAAGATTGTCCTTGTCCAGATGGATACACAACAAGCAGCTTTCTGCGTCAAAACATGAGTACCTGCATCAGTCCAGTTGACCTGTATTCAACCAGCAGGAAATTTCTGATTAGGGCCACCTTTGTAGGTAGCTTATCGTCTAGTTGTTGTTCATTTCTTACAGAAACATGAAACTACGCAACAACTTGCTACATAATTTTTAGTCTTAACCTGAATTGAGATTTAGGCATGCTACATTTTTGTAAAAACTAAAAGAATCTAAGAGAATTTGTTTAATTGAAATCGGCACTTTTGCAGGTTGTGCATCAGGTTTTGGGTTCCTACTGTCCTTTATTGCTTGTTGGCAGTTGTACAAGATGCTAAAACGAAGAAAGGCCATCAAGGTCAGGCAAAAATGTTTCGAAAGGATTGGTGGGCTATTACTACAACAACAATTGACAACCAGGGGAACCAGTGTTGAGCAAACAAAATTATTCGGTTCGTTGGAGTTGGAGAAGGCCACTGACAACTATAACGCAAATCGAATCCTTGGTAAGGGAGGTGGGGGAACAGTTTACAAAGGTATGTTGACGGATGGAAGAATTGTAGCTATTAAGAAATCCAAACTAGTGGATGAAAGAATACGAGAAGAGTTCATCAATGAGCTTGTTATTTTATCACAAGTTAACAATCACAGAAATGTGGTTAAGCTACTTGGATGTTGTTTGGAGACGGAGGTTCCTTTACTGGTCTACGAATTTGTGCCTAATGGGACACTCTACCAACATTTGCATGATCCGAATGGAGAGTTTCCAATTACTTGGGAAATGCGCTTACAAATTGCTAAAGAAGCTGGTAGTGCTGTTTCCTTTTTGCATTCTGCTGCTTCTGTACCTGTTTACCACCGAGATATCAAGTCTATGAACATACTCTTGGATGATAAATATAGAGCAAAGTTATCAGATTTTGGGTTTGCAAGATCAATTACTGTAGATCAATCTCACTTGACTACTCGAGTATTGGGAACATTTGGGTATTTAGATCCTGAATATTTCCGGTCAAGTAAATTTACAGAGAAGAGTGATGTTTACAGTTTTGGGGTTGTGCTTGTGGAGCTCCTAACAGGACAAAAACCACTCTCTACAACCCAGTCTACAGAAGAAGTAAGGAATTTAGCCAAATACTTCTTAGATTCAATGAAGGAGACTTGTTTCTTCGACATCCTCGATGCTCGTGTTCTCAAGGAAGGTGAGAAAGAGGATATCATGGCAGTTGCTAAGCTGGCAAGAAGGTGTTTGGATTCAAATGTGAAGAAAAGACCAACTATGAAAGCATTGGCAATGCTGTTAGAAGGGATTAGACCATCGAACGAAACTTCTGCGACTAGTCATGAGGAGTACGAAGAGGATGATTATGATTCATTAGATATGGTGGATGATTATTATGATACTAGTTTTGGTGGTTTCAAGATGCCAAATAAAAATGGGTGCCTCCTTGTTCCTGTGGCAGAGAATGGATGAGCATCGTCTACTTGTCCACATTCGCTAATTCAACTAAAGTTTTGATCTAATGTGTTTCAATGCACTTGAATCTTACCTTGTTTACTGTATTTTACATGAACGGCAATCATGTATTCAACTGCAAAAAGTAATGATACCACTAATTAAACTAAAGGTTTCAATATGTACAAGTTGTAGTAAGACTTACCTGGAAAATCTTGTCGAAAATCTTTAACATTGCCAGAAAATCATGTTTCTGAGTTTGCATGTCACAATTGGGTACCTGAAGAAGCAACTTTTTGTTTAGAATTTGTGTTGAAAAATCAGATTTTCTATAAAATAGTAATGGATGTACTAACCCAGAAAACCGAAATCCATCAGTAAAAGAAATTATAAGAAATTCATAGCACTTGCCATTGTTGCCAATCCAATCCAATTAGCGTATACATGAAATAATTACCTGTGCGAAGCCACAAGAAAAAATCGCCCAAATAACCCTATAAAGTTCAGTCTTCTTCTCTTCTTTTTTTCTCTTTCAATTTTACGGAGCAGGAGCAGGAGACTGGGCGTTTAGGCATAAACGACGACGTTCGCCACCAACTGCGGTTTGCGGAACATCATCTTCCTCTTCATTTCTCTCTCATCTGGTAAAGAAAAACTTTTTCCTCCTTCGTATTCTTAACTTTGTTCTTGTTGCAATTGAACTCCTTTACTGTTTGTTTCCGCTTCTATTTATGAGAGAGAAGTAATGGGTCCTCTCGATTTATAAACTTTTCTGTCCTGCTAATTCTCCTTATAGTTAATTTAATAATTTGTGTCCTTTTCAATTCAATCTAGCTTTTCTCATCTCTTATAGTTAACTAGGGTTTGTTTCCTTCACCACTCCTTCATCTGTGCTATTGCTGCCTTCTCATCTCTTGGTTGCTGCATCTAATTTAGTGAGTAAATTGTTAATCATCAATTCAATGTCCGAAATGGTTTGGTCTCTTTAATTTAGTTTTGCTTTTGCTTTAATTATTTATTTGACCATCAGGAGTAATCTGCATGTGCTTTTGTGGGCTGGAACATTGGGGTAATGTTCCTCATGGAAGATGAGCACTATTTTTTAGATTTCTGTGCTTGCTGTTTTCACATAATATATGGCAGGGGAGCTAACTATTTAAGTAAACAGAAAAGGAAAGGCAAGATGTTTGGCAGCGGAGACGAACAAGGTGGTGAAGCAGCAGCATCAACTACATTAGAGACGGCGAAGTGGATCAAGTACTTTTACTAATAGCAATGTTTGAAATCAAATCACATGCCATTTCTTTAATGCATTAATTCATTCATGCCTTTTTGACTGATTTCGGATGATGGATGAATGATCTTAATGGAACTTTGTGATATACACAGGGTTCAAGATTTGCTCAAGAAGCAACTAATAGTAGATGATGATTTCGCGTGGAAGTTTCCGATTCCCAGAACCACTTGTCATGAGATTGAAGCAGAAGAAGCAGAAGCTGCATGCTGGCTCAAGTATATCGGTGGAGTTGATATCAGCTACTCAAAGGAAGACCCATCCTCTGCGTGTGCAACACTTGTAGTGTTGGAGCTCCACACCCTCCAACTTGTGTATCAGGACCACGCTCTTGTCAAACTCAATGTCCCATATGTTCCTTCCTTCCTAGCCTTCCGCGAGGTTCCAAAATCTTTACTTCTTGTCCTTTCATTTTTTTCTTTGGTTTAAGATGTATCAACCTTTATTCCTGCATTCATTTCTCGTGTGAAACGAATTTTGAATTACACTCAGATAGGAACTTGCTAGTTAGAATGAAAACTTTCCCCACGTGACATGATCTTTTTTCCCCTCACTTGGTTTCCAGCAATAAATGACTACAATTGCTGATCATTTTCATCTGTCATCAAGCAAAGTAGGACCGCGGAAACACATTTTCTTGAGAAAGTTTTCATTCTAACTAACAAGTGTCATTTCTCGTGTGAAACTCAATGTCCCTTATGTTCTTTCCTTCCTAGCCTTCCGTGAGGTTCGGAAATCTATTCCTCTTGTTTTTTCTTTTGTTTTTGATAGACCATGTATACTCTTAATGCTAAATTTCCAATCTTTATGTTTTTGCATTCATTTTCTTGTGAAATTAATTGCACTCTCATTCTGCTGCTTTTCTCCTTCTTTTGGGTGTGCTCTTTCCTCCTTGTTGTAGGCTCCTATCCTTTTACACCTTCTGTACAAGATGAAAACCAACTCCAATCCTTTCTACCCCCAGGTGTGTGTGCGTGCGTGCATGTGTGTATGTAAGTATGTCTGTATGTACTCCACACCAATCTCAATCTCTTTTTGATTTACAGGTGCTCATGGTCGATGGCAATGGATTGCTTCATCCCAGAGGTAAAAGTCTCTTCTACTCTCTTTTTTTGTTATTCTCTCATGAAATTCATTTCTCCTCATCACACACTTCCTACATGCCGTTTTTTGTTTAGGTTTCGGCTTAGCTTGTCATGTTGGTGTTCTGGCTCAACTTCCCACCATTGGGATTGGAAAGAATGTACACTCTCATAATTTCCTGCCAACTGGAATTTCTTACTTCTTGTTTCTTCCTATGGTGCTAATTTAGCAAATGCTGTTCTAATTATCTTTCGTACCAATTTCTCTTCTCATTTTGGATGTTCTTTCAGCTGTCCTTTCTTTTCTTAAGGTCCAATCATGAACAAGTTTCAATTTTCATGTCTCAGTTGCATAACGTCGATGGTCTTACTCAATTCAGAGTGAGACACCTTCTCCAAGCCAAAGAAAATGAAGGTGAAGATTCTGTTACTTTGGTGGGTGCTTCTGGGCGTTTGTGGGGAGTGGTAAGCGATGTTCAGCATTCCACTTCTTTAAGCAAAATATTTTCTTTCATGCATTATACAATGTAGATGGCGGTTCTTCTGGTTGGGATATAGAACGAATCTGCATTACATGCACATGGGACACTGGGAAATAAATTATTCTTTGATATTCATCTCGGTGTGCTCATAAGAATCAGTATCATCTTAGACATCACGCAGAACTTTAACAAAATTGGGTGGATGTTAATAAGACAAATCCTGTTCTCTCCTTAGACATCAAGTCTGTTCTTTTTTGGGGTGTCTGCTACAGGCAATGAGATCAACCAGTGGGTCGTGGAAGCCTATATTTGTTTCGGTTGGTCACCGGTTATCTCTTGACACTGCCACCAAAATCGCCAGAATGACATGCAAGTATCGTGTGCCAGAGCCTATCCGACAGGTGAAGTGTTGTACTGCCAAAATGATATTTTTGACTTGGAACTGCAAGTGCTTGTTGACTTGTTTCACTTCATGCTGTGCGGCTATGATATTGAACTCTTGGATCGTTGCATTGGCTGTTCTATATTAACTGCAGGCGGATATACAATCAAGGGCTCACCTACGGATGCATGAAACAGGAATGCCGAAACAGTGCAATTGCTTGAATCTGGTAAGGGACTTCTTTTTTTTGGTTTTGTAGTGTAAGTAGCTTTTATGTCATAGAATTGGTATACAATGTTTTCTTCGGTATGTTTTGTCAAAGCGTGTGGAATATCAACTTGTGAAAGTCGATTACAGGATACTCCGAAGCATGGAGAGATCAAAGACTGCAGTACCGCTCTGAAGTAGGCAAATGTACGTGGGAAATATTTGTCGGCTGCCCATCTTTTGTAGCGACTGGATCGTTGAAGAAAGCAAATCCATTGGGAAATCGGGATTTGATCAGGATCAGTGACTTCGACTCGAGTGTCCAGACCATCGATCTTTTGTTGGGGCTGCAGGTTGGGTGTTCTGGAGAGCTGGAAGAGTTGGTCCTAGAAAGCTTCCATTGCATCATATCGACGAGAATGGTTTGTTACCAACCGCCAAATACCTTTCTGTAAATCAAAGGAACTCAAAATTCATAGCAATGTAGTGGTTGGGAAACCTAATGCCATAGATTCCGCGTCTTAGAAGAGAGAAAGAAAATAATCTGTTATTCTTGTTTTCATAGTTTGGCGCCAGGAGGATTCTATACTTTGGCGCCAGGAGGATTCTATACTTTGTTGCCATCTTTTCACATTTTCTTAAATCGCCTGAGCATTGTCGTGCCCTTAACATGGGATCGGTTCTGCTGCTCCACTCCAGAACAACGCAAACATGTTCCATTTCCCGCACATTATCAACATTTCTACGATCAAACCATTCTGATTATGCTGCCCCACTCCAGCACAGCACGAACATATCACTTCACGCGCACATTCATCAGGATTTCTACGATCAAACCATTTCGACTATGCTGGTCTACTCTAGCAGCACGAATAGGTTCCATTCCGCGTACATTGTCGAGATTTCTACGATCAACCATTCCGATTATGCTGCCCAACTCCAGCACTGTAGGAACATGTTCATTTCGCAGGCACAGTATCAGGATTTCTATGATCAAGCCATTTCAATTATGCTTCTCCACTCCAGCGCTGCAGCACAGCATGAACATGTTCCATAATACCTCTGTATGCAGGACCCTTGATGAAACAAAAGTTCTCATTATTAAAAGGATCATATGCAACAATATCATTCCCGTCGTACCAATGCAACTTCCCATTGAATGGAAAGAGATTGCCACGAATTGCATATTTTCTACCCAGCAAAGTGTCCTCAGTCCATGTTTTTGGTTTCAGAAGAGTATACTGCCATGAAGAATCGGTATTGTGGACTGTCGCGGTCATCAGCATAGTGCACCACTCTGTACGGAGGTTCAAAACTCTCCCTCACAAGTTAAAGATATGATATCTTTTGAATCATGGAAAAAACAACGCCAAGTGGGAATGGAATAAATGTTTATCCATTAATCCATATTTTTAACAACAAAACACCACCAATTTGCCTAAACCCTCGAAAGTTTTACAATTTCCAGAAGAAAAAAAAAATTCATCGGCCTTCCTTTCGAACAAACATACACACTTTACATTTTATAGACACTTTGACAAGAAAAAAGGTACCTCAAACAACCATTTCAGCTTCTTTAATAGTGGAAGGGATCCCGATATCCAACCTCATTGTTGATCTGTATTCCTCAGGCACAGCTGCACCTGCCTGACAACACATTTCCACAACAGCAGGGGCTTGGCCGTAGTAATTTCTCAGCTCCCATCGCATCAGCGGCCCATTAACATCAGGAACATGCCACACGTATCGTGGTGGTATAATGTCATCAAGCACTGCAGTCTGCCAACCATGCTGCCCATTCCTCTGTTGGTGCTTGTGTGCGCCACAGTTTTGTGCCTTGTGTCCACTGGGTCCTACATGCACCTCTGGGCAATATCCACAAACTCTCACTGGGTACATCTTCATTAGTCTATTCGCGCCTCTCCGCATCTTCTCCCATGCTTCGATTGTCTCCACTGCAAGCAAGCTTGTTTCATCTTCGTTAGAGGGAGGAACAACTTCTGAATTGGGTATTTCAGTTAGTAATAGCTTTACAGGATCTTCTGTAACAGGGTCTGGCAAGTCACTTTCATCTGCATCAACAAATTCCGACTTGCCAATACGAATTATTGGCTTCCTTCTCCTTTTTGTAGGAAATTCAGGAATATCAACACCTGCTTGGATGCAGAGTTCAACTACTGCTGGAATTCGTGGGATTGAAAATCTCTCTCCATGAGGAATGCGCTTGCCAAGGCGATCATAAAGGTGGTAGGCTTCTGTTGGCATAAGTATATCTTCAACAGTTGCATTTGTCCACTCATGCAGCCCCTTACGCATGCCAGTAAATTTCCCTTTGCATGATTTGAATGGATGACCCACAGGTCCTACATGAATTTCGTTACACCACCTGCGGAAGACAACAACCAATGTCTGGCAGATATCAGGCCGTGATTCTCATCAAAGCTGCTAAGCTATGGTTCATGAAAAATATTACAAACACTAACATCTCAATGTGTGCAAGTCCAACCATCTCTAAAAGGGCCGAAGTGACAACATATGCCACGCAAAGACAACATATATTTTGATTTATGACTGTGAAGGTACAAGTTAAAGATAATATGGGTGGCAAGAAATTTAAGGCCAACACAATCCTGGCAAAAAATACCATAGTACTGCAAGGGAGCACAAGATAGAGAGCACTTAAACACAACCTCATTGTTCAAAGTATGATTAGGAAGGAGCCTGTAAATAAGAACGAGAGTTGTTGAAACTAGCACATGGAATATCAATCGGCCAAAATAACCATGAGCAACCATCTATAGCAAGTCATTTTGGTTATCATTTTGTTTTAGCGAATATGTATATTGGTGAAATTGAAATGGTTAACAATCAAATATACAGAGAATTACTTGGAATGAAACATATGAATCATCTTTCCAGCTCCTAGATAAGACTTCAGAATACTTTTTTTGTCTTATCCCTGTCCTTGTTATGTCTTGGGTTGGAGCAGCTTACTATACTTACTTGGAATGAAACATACACATCAATCTTTTTATTGTACAAATTCCAGGTCTGAAATAAGAATTTAAAATGCTTTTTAATCTTTTCCTTGTCTTTGTTTATGTCTAGGGGTGGAGCAAATTACTATAATTTGTCCTTGTCGACATCTCAATCAACATTTTTCACAAAGTTTACGAATGGAGGCCACAAAGCCAATTCTATATTAGCTATCGTTTCCCAGGTGGGATTAGAAAAAAGAAGAGGTAGAAAAAATTACCTACAAGCATGGACAGGCGCTACTATCAACAATTTCTTCAGGTTGTTAATCAATGTAATCCTTGCATTGTATACATCATGAGCCAGTGGTATGAGGCATTGAACAACCAACCCAACCTTTGGAGGTGGAATTCGTCCCTTTGGTCGGCCCTTCTTAAACCTCTCCCTGGCAGCTCTCCTTAGCTCCACTATGGGTATAGGAAAGGGCTTCTTCTCCTTTCTTGTATAATTTCGTGGAAAATCAGCATTTTGAGGATGTTCGCTTCTAATTACCATTGCATGTGGCTGGCGTAATTTTCTTGATGCACTTCTATGCTTCAAGGGATTTCTATGGTTACCATTACAATACTGTAAAAAACAAAGGGAGATTGAAAATAACTTAAATAAATAAGAATGTAAGTAACAATAAGCAGTTCCAAACCGGATGCAATAGCATAGGGAAAAACAGGGTAAATAAGCAGATAGGGGGAGAGAATAGTGTTGGACGCTTATTGCAGGCCAGCAGTGAAGACATGCAAGACATTATGAATTTTTTTGTTTAAATGTAAACCAATAGAGAGGAAAAAGTTATTCCTGGTGCTCCCATGTTCAAAGTCTTTTTGCAAGATTATACACTCAACGAGGTCCATTTTTTCACTTTCACACCTCTTAATGATTGAATCCAATCTATCATTGCTTCTTTATTTGCATTTTTGCACGAGAAGATGCAATAAGATAAAGAGACTTTAAATTTCACTTATCATCAAGAGACTAAAATTAGCTAGTTTATTTTGCTCCATTTTCTATTGACAAATCAAATAGAAGGTATTTCTAATTATTGAATTTCCACCAGATCCGTGTTATATATAGCTTGCTTCATCAAACCAACTTTTGCTAGGAGGATTACTAATTACTATGATGTTGTAGTGGGTATTGCTGCATGATTGTCAGCCACAGTCTTTCTCCACTATGCTATACTGATATACCATTTTACTTGTGATTGTGTGTAGTCACCCTTGGCCAAACAGCTTGACTTAATTTTCCCTTATCTAAGTTTCCTAAGCTAAGGATTTGACCTGCACGATGGACTTTCCACGTTACAGCCAAAGGAAGTTGGATCATATAAAATGGTAGAACCCCTTAATAATGTTCAAAATTTACTACAACCAAATACTATCAATAAATAACAGTGCCAGCTGACCTCTATTTGATTGTGCATCAAGTATTTGATTGACAGTCAATGAAATGCATCCTAGACAACACAGTCATCCTTTATCTTTAGACTGTAAAAGCCTGTATGCTTAAATAAATAAAAATCTTCACATCTAACATTTTGCTTCTAGCCATGTCAGTGGACTTAATTCCCTTTCGAATCTTCATTGTTCACGAACAACTTCCTCAAGAAACACAAAATCACATTTACAACAGTCAAGATGTCAAATTGTTCCCTCATTATTTTTCACAATGTTTGAATACCATCACAATTGATCGAGTTTAGAACCATAACTATTTGAACAAAAAAGCACACTTGAAAGGTACTTTCAGCTTCATTTAGAAGATATGCAAATAACAAAGACTACTTCACATATCATAGGTAACTGGACTTAAGGTGCTAAGCCTTCTCAACTATATGAGAAGCAAGCCACATATCTACCAGCAAGAGTACTCTCAGTACTAGAGGAGATACCCGTAACACACTCAGGCATAAATTCATTGTTCCTAATGAGCGAAGTGGAAGCAATCAAGAGGCTATTGATTAATTGAAATTCAGCTTCTCTTGAGTAGCCCAACACCAAACTTCATCAATTTCACCACTATGTATCATTGTCAGGCATGAGATCGATATTTCAGATAAAAAACTAGGCTTTTTGCCACATACGGGCATGATTAAGATGTAAATAAATAAATACTCAAAAAGAACTGATTCCTTTGCACATTGATCAAGAGCAGAAATTGCTTGCTTTAAGAAAGATGTAATGATCATCAAAGCAGGCTTAAAACATAAGTAAAGAAAAGGAATTAAAGTGGTTGACCTTGGAAAGTGCATCATCACCCTTTATTTCTCCAAATAGAGCATATACACGAAAACATTCCTTATTGTGCTGAATTTTCCGATGAGCAATCCAAGATACAAGCTGCTTAGTAGTAACTAGATTTGCATTTAAACTTAAGTTTCCTGAAATTACAAAAAGAAACACCACATCATAAACAGATGAAAAAAGCAGAAGCTATAGGTTGCATAGGTAAACCTACTAAAAACTACAAAGCAACAAAAATGCCAAAATAATTATGACCCAATAAAACCAGAAATGCAACAGTAAAAATGAATGTTCTTGATATTAATAGCAGAAAAATGGCGGATTGTTGCAACATGACATTAGCTTCTAAGTAAACATGAGCAATTCTTTCATTGCTTCTGAGTACCTTAAGAAAGTCGAAAACAAGGGAATGCAAAAGAACAAGTCATAACAAACGATATGGATAATGACACTCTCAAAAAAGGGAATTTTATTCTTTATACCAAAAAGAAAAGACAGAAGAAAAGTACCAGTAAGTGGGAGAGAAGAAGGGTTTCGCCTTTTCCAGTCAACGAATCCACAGACGCGAGGAGCCACTGCTGTTGCCGACGCCATTTTTTTCAAATTCAAGCTTCAAGCTTTGCTACCATGGTTTTGAAGATAACACGCGAAGCTGTTTTTCATTTTTTTTGGACAAAAATAGTAGACCAAAGTTGTAAGAATTACAACTTGTACCAGGGATAAATAATAACAGTTCCACCAGTCGTCCACCTCAAATCACTTTTCTTTTTTCCCTCACCTTATCCCAGTCCACCCTGCCGGCCGCCGTCCACCGTTGTCTCGCCACTGCTGTCTCAACACCGCCAGACCAAGCGACATAGTATCCTCTCCTCAGTTCACCGAAAGTATTTCTCTTTTCCCTTTCTCATCTTCTCTTAGAAATAAAAAAATGGCGTCGGCAACAGCGGTGGTTCCTCGCGTCTATGGATTCGTTGACTGGAAAAGGCGAAACCCTTCTTCTCTCCCACTTACTGGTACTTTTTTCTGTCTTTTCTTTTTGATATAAAGAATAAAATTCCCTTTTTTGAGAGTGGCATTATCCATATCGTTTGTGATGACTTGTTCTTTTGCATTCCCTTGTTTTCGACTTTCTTAAGGTTACTCAGAGACCATGAAAGAATTGTTCATGTTACTTAGAAGCTAATGTCATGTTTACATTTGCAACAATTGGCCATTTTTCTGCTATTGATATCAAGAACATTCATTTTTATTGTTGCATTTCAATTTCGTTTGGTCATAAATAATTTTGGCTTTTTTTGTTGCTTTTTAGTAGGGTTTATTTTATGTGACCTATAGCTCAGCTGTTTGCTTGTTCATCTATTTGTTTTATTTTATTTTTAAACGTTGAAGTCTTCTATAATTTGGCCTTTCTTCTTGTAATTTCAGGAAGCTTAAGTTTAAACACAAATCTAGTTAGTAGTAAGCAGATTGTATCTTTCTCTGCTCATCGGAAAATTCAGCATAACAAGGGATCTTTTCGTGTATGTGCTCTATTTGGAGGGAAGAAGGACAATAATGAGAAGGGTGATGATGGTCCTTCCAAGGTCAACCACTTTAACCCTTTTCTTGAATCTGATCCTGCTATATTTTTCCTTTCTGATTATAGCTTATTTACAACTTAGGTTGTGACCCTCGTTTCTTCATCCTGAACTAACATCAGTCCCTCATAATTTCTTTTAGGCAGGAATTCTGGGGAATATGCAGAATTTGTATGAAACTGTGAAGAAGGCACAAATGGTCGTCCAAGTTGAGGCAGTTCGGGTTCAAAAAGAACTTGCTGTGTATGGCTTACTTGTTTAATCGATAGTATCTGAATCCTCAGTTTTCCTGCCTCTATGGATCTCTAAATTTTTATCATTTTTCTATCTTCCAGAGCAGAGTTTGATGGTTACTGTGAAGGCGAGCTTATCAAGGTATGCTACATTTTGTCCTGTTGCATGTGTTACCTGAATGCCATTTGCAGTGGCAATTTTGTGTTTGCATAACCCTGGGTGAAAAAGGAGGTTGTGGGATTTCGATTTGTGGATTCTATTTTTCATTGTGTTGCACTTAGCATTTTCAATTCATTTTCATTCATAGATTGAAATTCTTTATTGTAGCTGTCATAGTTACATCATTTGGAGACCAGGGCTAGTTATTCTAAGCTCCGGTTATAGCACAGTAGGAAATGTTTTGTTTTATTCTTGGGTTTTCATGTTAATGATTTTCAGAATACCTTGGACTTGTGCTTTAAACATAAATAAAACTTCATAGCTATTTATATTGCAAAAATCTACTGTGTTTTATTTTATGTTATCATTTTCCATTTTGCAAATAGTTTTAAACCTTGGTGGTACCTTTTAGGCAACACTATCTGGTAACCAGCAACCTATACGCATAGAGATCACTGAGGCTGCAATGGAGCTTGGGCCAGAGGTGAGTGTACACTTTTCCTTGATTTTATACTAGTTTTGTTCTATGCATACATTTCATAATTCTTGTTTGATACTGTGGTTGTTCCTGCTATGATAGTGTTGTGCCAAGAAATTGTTTGAATTCTAACTTGTTGAGTTTTAGTATTGTATGCTCATATTAGTGATACAAGTCAGCTGTTTAGAGTGTAACTTTCAGATGGACAATTTCCTTATCTAATGCGGGACATATAGGGGTTCCTCAAAGTAGTCTGATTTTATTCATAGCATAAGCATCCTTTATATAGAGACTCAAACTATTAATTAAGACTAAAACAGGACTAATAATGACTCGTAACCTGGATCCTAATTATAGGGCTTTTATTCCTAAAAGACTAATATTAAATTAAAGTATCATAATTCCACAATTTTCCTGCAATGTGAAATACCCCGACCCTTGACAGAATTGACCATAATTGAGAACTAATCTAAAAACGACATAATTATTAAAATATCAAGACTCATAAACTAATGACTAGAACTCTGCTTCCTGATCCGATCACTATCTATCTGGTAAAGAACTAAAACAAGAATATGATCCATTTTTTCCCGCTCCCATCTATTCAAAGTAAGCGCTGAAAGGGGGATACTTGCATAAGTGTCCCATATCCTTTGGAAGTTTTCAAATAGGAGGCTCCTTGTAGTTAAATTTATCAGTTTACCAAACAAATAAGGCTATTGTAGTTTGTTGTTCAACCCAGAAATGGGGTTTCTTATTGAAAAGTTCTTCTGTTTCCACCCTTAGCAAACCCAGCATTTTTTCCCCAGTCTTGTGGCAGCATTGCATAACTGAGTCACTGACAAAGGGAGCTTGAACCAAAGAAAAGAAAAGAAAAGAAAAAAGTTACATTTTTGCTACTGTTCATGTTACTATAGCTAGATATTTGTGGTATTATTTGGATTTTTTTTTTAATAGAGACATTATTTAGGATGGTCTTTTCATTTAATTGGTGTCATGCTATTTTATCATACTAACACAAACCTAGAGGTTTCTAAGCCATAAGTTTTATCTCCTGTACCAACTTCAATTAGTTTTCAGATTCATCTTGCTTTACTGATAAATTTTGATCCCTCCTGCCTATTTTAGATCAATTGATAACTTTCTTGAATTATGAACTGAACTTGGGTGCACCTGAACCTTCCAAAGAAAAAAATTAGGGTTTCTTTGGCTGCCACCACTTTCTTACACATGCTCTACAAAAAATCCCTTTATGTATGACAACCAACTAGATTGGAATGGTTTTGAAAAGTAAAGATTTGAAGTCCCCACTAGCAATCTGCTTTGTATCGTGAGAATTTGCAAGTTTTATTACAGTCTTCAACCTTCGGGTTCGCATAACCAGCGAATGACCAACCTGGACCATTCAACCAAACTCCAAACATAGAGGACCAATATCCCTTTCCAATGGCGCAGCTCAGGTTCACTGTCCATGGCCTTGGTTATGATATGCAGTTTCAGGACCAAGGCCATGGACAGTGAAGCAGAGATGAGTCGGTGATCCTACGAGGAAGGGATATAGAGCCTCTAACTTCTCATGTTCGGAGATTGGTTCAGTTGTCCATGTGGGTCATTCGTTGGTTATGCAAACTAAAGGTTGAAGAGTCCAACAAGTCTTGCAAATTCCGGCGGCACAATACGGATGCCAATGGGCGGCTTCAAGTATATTGTTCGCTGAAATGGCATAACCATTATTAATACTACAATTACACGTTATTTTGTTCAAAGCTTGTCCTCCCGACGTGCGTTTGCCCATCTATGGCCCCTCTATTGACATGCTTTCTTGTGTTGTGCAGAAACTCTCACTTTTAGTTACTGAGGCATACAAAGATGCGCACCAGAAGAGTGTCCTGGTAAAATCTTCCTCTTCTTTTTCTCTTTCTTCTTTCGTTTTTTCAAAAGGATAATGAAAAGACCGTAAGAAAAAGAACTCCTCAATCCATTACTGAGTTAAAACAATTGGCGTAACTGTTTTCTCAGGCCATGAAGGAAAGAATGAGTGATCTTGCGCAAAGCTTAGGAATGCCACCAGGCATCGGTGATGGATTAAAGTAAGAGTGCATTATTGCAATTTGTACTTGTGTCTTTTAGGAGCTTCAATTTTGTAATTGCACCATTTAGAAGCCCTGCCTTCGTACTCTGACTTGCTTTCTTGCTTTGCTTATTTATTGATAAGTCAAAATTTGATAGTGCAATTTTTTTTTCCCTCTCATCCGAGACTAATTTCGTTCGAGTTTTATCGATCATTCAAACCGATTCACCAGCGATAAAGATTAATTTTAAATTTTCTAAATATAAAAATTTGATTAAAAGAAGTGAACAAACTGAATCATAAAATTATTACTTTAAGCCAATTTGTAATTGAAAATTCTACTAAAATGTACTGCAATACATTTTACCACTAAAGTCAACATTTGTAATTTAACAAGATAACCATATAGACTTTCAATTTCATTATTGTAAAAAAGTTTAGATTCTTATTGATCCGTTAGTCAGAGACTTGTCCACTTTAATCTAAATTTCAAGTTAGAGTATAGGAAATAGAGTGAAATCATGATGGAGAGTTATCTCTTCAAGACCCATCGTGTTTAAAAAGACGAGAAAACATCCGATAAAAACCGAAATTATCAAGAACATGTTCAAATTTCGCCAATTTCACCTTGACTGCTACAATCAGGACCTGACCCAAATTTGAACCACACCAATTTCTCCTTGATTGCATAACCGGAATGGTTTTTTTTCCCCTTCCGATGAGCAATCGGAATGGTTTGATCGTAGAAATACCGATAATATGCGAAGAATGGAACATTTTCCTGCTGTGCTGGAGTGGAGCAGTTGGCTGACCATTGATTATCAAAGATGGATGACTGTCAAAGTTAGGGTAATTTCAGTTAATTATATCTAGTTTACTAACAGTGGAGAGGTAAAATTTATGGACCATTGGTATAAATTCCAGGTTGGAATTTAGGAAATAAAAAAAATAAAACTTTTAAGAGAGTTTGGATTGGGTTGGATCGTGCCGAAACTCAATTTGGTTTCATTGCATTTGAAAGAATTATCGTTCAAAAAAAAGTTTGAAGAAACTAGGCTCAAATTGGAGCTCATCCCAGCTCTAATTGTTAACAATTCCATCCTATATCATGATGGTTTGATGAGCTACGCCTCCTACTTCATCTGACACTTTGATTCTAGGTGCCTAGTTGGTCCCGCATAAACATTGAGAGCAAGTTAAAAATTATTCATACAGATTTGCAATGCCATTTTGCATGCATTCTTCAAAAGATCATCAAACACCATCAGCACTATCACTGTCACTATTATGTAAGCAACACAAACAAAAGCAATCAAACTAACTAGTAATTAACTACTCCCCCATATTGTTGCAGTCAGCAGCAGCAGCAGCATTGAGCTTGACTGGGTATTTCTTGGCATTGATTTGTATCTTTCTCAAGGCTGCTTTACCAAGATCAATGCCACAGATATCAGATAGCCTAATGAGGTAGAGCAACACATCTGATAGCTCCTCACCCAAGTGTTGTTTCTCCTCATCTTTCCAACCCGGTAGCCCTCTTGGCACCTCTCCTCTCCATTGGAAAATCTCAGAAAGCTCTCCCACTTCTCCCACCTGAACAAACAGATCCTTAGCAATAGCGTACGATAATGATCGACCAACGAGCTAGTAGCTCGGTGGTAGCTCTTTGCAAAGCAAGAAAGGGTTACATCTCGAGAGTTCGAGTCCTCTAATGTCAAAAACAAAAATTATGTACGATAATGGATGACCAACGAGCTAGTAGCTCAGTGGAAACGAGGGGTTAGATCTCGAGTTCGAGTCCCCTAATGTCAAAAACCAAAAATTAAAATAATGAATGGTTCACAAAACATGAGAGCCTAACAAAGAAATCTGTTTTTATTGATCCAACATTATTCTTCTTTTTCAAGAACCAAAAGAAAGAGGAAAAACAAAGAAATGTCCATCATTGTGTCTTGATTTGGGTAAATCAAAAGTAATGTGGTCCCCTTATGAGATTTTCATAAAACAACAATAAGAACATTTTCTCTTTTTTGGTGTTCTTGCTATGAACCAGTAATGGGGTTGTGGATATGTTTTACACTGTTACTAGTTAATACAGTTACTACTCCATCAGTAGAGGAAATAAATAAAAGGACAGAACTAGCTAGAATCTAAATATGGGGGGTCAATACAGCTGCATTACAAATGCCCATCACCTACCAATTCAGTTCTTTCTCCTTAATAATTGAAATTAATCTCATAAAGATCACAACTTTATGCCCTTGTAAGGGAAACTAAATCTACTCTACTCATCAGAAACCAGTCAATGGAGAAAAATCAATAAAAAAAAGGGAAAAGGGTACACAATAAAAGTACACAAGTGACTAAATATATGTGAACCCTTGAAATCAAAACCCAGCAAAGGTACAAAGGAGACATTAACCAAGATTCAAGGACAGGGAAAAAAGGGTAAAAAATCAAATCTTGCTCAGTGTTCTTTTCTTGTTCTGATCACTTCTCAGTTCTCACTTCTCACACATGATCATGATGAATATTTATTTC
>NBIL01138669.1:0-18680 GCA_002752925.1 Viola pubescens var. scabriuscula
CATGGGCATGAAATAAGGATGGCAAAATTGACTGATGCCATGTATCTCAAGGTACTCAATGAAAATTGTGATTCATATGAGATAGCATGAGTAGGTGAGGCCATAGTAACCAATAAATATGGCTGTGCATTCCAAAGAAGGAAGAATCAAAGAGCATAATTGGGAAAACAATAATTTTTCTTTCGTACAGAAGCATCTTGATTTTTGTTAATTCTGATAAGTTGCCTTATCTGTCAATCCCCAGGCAAACCGCACCCAGTCTTTACACCTAGGAATACATAGACAACACAATTCCTTCTCATATTAAACAATATCCATCTCCTGCTTGCTAATCCTAAATTACATAAGACAGATGTTCTTGCCTGGCAAATTAAACACCAACTTAGAAAATTTACTTCACACCATAGTCAAACATAAAAAACTCTCAGTAGTTACAGCAAAGCTCCATGTGAATGTGACCCTCCTTCCCGTAATCATAATGACAAATGCAATTCGATTAACAAACTCAGGCTTCACTTATACTCATTTCCGTTTAGAACAAATGAGATGTACTCACAACTGAAAAACCCCACATGAATAAGAGCAGACATAAAATTGTGGTCATTACAGAACAACCCATCAACAATAACCTCAAATGTAAACCAATTCTGTTGAAATTTAAGCTACAACACAATCATAAACGAAAGAAGACGCTACATTCATTAATTTAAGGAAAACCCATTAATCCTAAACTGAAAAAATTCATTAAATCATCAGATAAATCACCCAAAACATTCTTAACAAACCACACACAAATTTGTAAAGATGCATACTTTAACATCAAACTTACTAGCTTGAAGCTTCTTGTGCATCTTGTTGATCTCTAACAATACTTCCTCTTGCTCTTTCCTTAACCGATCAAGCTCCCGCGAGTGGTCTAAGATTCCAGGTATGTCAGGAGACGACATCGTTTCGCTTCGGAATCAGAATCACAGTCACAAAATCCCAATGTGGTTCGCTGTTATTACAACAAACAACACAGAAAAATCAAAGCTTTAAGCATTTGATCATGTCTTTGGTTGTTGTTGGTGGTGGTGATGCTTCTGCTGTTTGATGTCGTCAAAAGGTTGGATTTTTTTTTTTCTTACAAAAGAGCAAGTTCAGATTCTTTTCCCCGGCTATCGTTGATTCGTTGAGTTGAGTTGGGTTTGATTATTATTGTTACTTTATTATTATTTTTATTTTTTGGTCAAAATTGTTGCTGTTATTACTTATTAGTAATGTTATTTAATTGTATTTTGAAAAAAAAGAAAGGATTAAGGGATAATTAATCGGTTAACTGTCTTGTTTCCTAGCTAGATAATCTTTGATTATCAGTTTTGTTAGAAATTTCAACACGTGGATGAGCAACTTTAGAAAACCATTTTCTCCACGTGTCATGCAGCAAGTAACATACAGAAACAATTACTAATCTATGGAATAAGAAAAATGAAATGAAGAATAAAATAAATATGGAATTTATTTTTTATTCTCTTTTCTAATCTAGGGAATTTATTATAAACAGTTATAGACTCTCAAATTATGAATAAATGGTTTATATGACTTAGTTCCACTAATGAAAAAGATACATAGCTATAAATAATAATTAATTGTGGATTAAATAATATTTTTTAGATTTCACATCTTTTAGATTTAACGTTCTCAATCTCAAATAGTTCAATAGTTCAGCCGTTACGTAAATAGTTAATATGAACGCTTTAAAAAAAGTTGTATACGGTTTTAATAATTATTGTGCAATTAAAAAGAAATTTGAGAGTGAGGCTATAAGTTTAAAGAAGAGAAATAGAATAATACATATAATTTTTTTTTAATTCTTTTATAGATTTGTTAACCTACTACTAGAGATTAGCATTTAACCTTCAAAATCAATAAATAAAAATGTTAAACTATATATTAAACTAAGATTTAAATTCCAGGTTTTTAAACTATAAGAAAATTAAATGGAACAATGTATAAAGTATCTTTTTGTATAGATAATTTACCTAAAGAAATAAACCCAAATGTCTCATATGGCATGAGGATAAGCTTCATTTTATGATCCAAGGATCCGGTCAGGCGCATTTCTATCCAACGTGCATAAGGGAAAACTCTTCTATGACACTGTTGTGGGGAAATTTTCACCGCAAATTTAATGACCAAATTTACTTCTCGTAGAAACATTTACGATGAGAAAAAATAAAAACTAATCATTTATGTAAAACTAAGCGCGAAGAAAATTCATACTCGCCAAATAGACGAAAAGAATATATATAGTTTGAAATGAAAAATAAATAAATATATTTTTTGTTTGTACATTAATTTAATTTATGCTTGTATACCTAACTAATTAATTGTATACCTTGTGACTTTAAATGTGGCCAAGACTTTCAACATGCTACTTATTTTAAGTACGTTGTAGACTTGTAGTTCGGATATCACTACGTAAACTTCAAACATACTTTTCCTTTTCTTTCGTTTTTTATAAATCAATTTAACCGATAAACTAGTCATAAAATCAGTACGGTTCAAGTTGAAAGACAAAAAAAAAATGCTAAATTATCTCCTAATCAACATTCCACTCATGATCAATTTTTAAAATTCAAAATTAAATAAATAAAAATTTGTAAAAATATTCACGAGATTTTGTTACATACACCCGATACATGTATTGGCATTGTTGATTGCTCAACCGTATATGCATAGTAAATTATTAATTTTACACTAATAAATTTTTTTTATATGATTTGCATAAAAGAATAATATAATTAGTCTGTCAAGGAAATTTGTTTATATTTACAATTTCTTGCATTTTTTTTTTTGAAAATTATCTATCCGGCTATTTGATTACTTGCTAGTTTTATTTTTCTCTCTTTCATATAAAAAAAATAAAAATTATCCGATTATTAGAACCCGGTTTAAAACATGAACAAAAAATAATTAAGTAATCAAAATCGAGCCTAAATCGGTCATTGTTATCTATATTTTTCGATATACTTGTTCGATAATCACTAATCTACAAGTTTATTGGTTTACATATAATTTGTTATTATTGTTTTTTTTTTTTAATTTTAATTTATTATTGTTGTTGTCACGAATTGTAAATTGGTTTCTCAAAATATAAAAAAAAAAAATTAGAGACTCGAATTCAAAATCTAACTTAACATAACATTTTATATGTTCTCCGATTCCATATGATTGGCGTGGTCCGACAAAAGAAAAAATATTTTGTTTCATGAGAAATAGGCGACTTTGGGTTCGAGAGCAGTCCATAAAATCTGTCTAACCTGCAAGCGAGCGAGCAATACAAGGAATAAAATCCCGCATAGGAAACATTATCTCTGTCTAATGTAGAAAACTGTAAACCCCATTTAATTAAATTCCCAACTGGCATTGGGTTTTCTATTTTTTTCCCTAACTTTCCTTTGATAATTGATAGAGATTGTTATTATTTTTTCAGTTCTATATATACCCATCGTACACAGCACCAAGAAAGAATTCCAACACAGCCATATGAATTGACAAAACAGGAAGAAAAAAGAAAATCTGGCATTACCATCTTAGGCTGTGTTTGGTTTTGCCAGGAACCGATTCACGTTCTGTATTTGATTAAGAAACCTAATTTTTTAATCCAAGTATGTTAGTTTCTCTTTGTTCTCTTGTATTTAAGCTCTGTTTCCTCTGTTTTACTCTTTGTTCTTACAACCTGAGATAGAATTCTGGTGAATCTTTTTTATAAAAGGTGATGTCTTTATGCGAGTTCTTTGTGGTATAGGTCGTGTTTGATTGATTGCATGTAAGGAAGTCAATGTTTTTGTTAACTGGGTTGTTGTGGGATTTGGCTTGAGGGCAGAAATCAGTTGGGAATTTTGGGTCTTGAGTTTGTTTTGTGGTATATATGACAACAAAAAAAACAAACAATATTTGTTTGAGATATGATTATGATGACAAATGTTTAGTCTTGGAATACTCGAAATATTATTAATTTAGTTCATTGCTTGTCAGGTCTTCGGTTTGCACATTTCAGAGCTGGTTATCTTGCTGGTCAATTTCAGTTTGTTACAAATTAAGCAGCGAAACATTGCGGATTCGACAACTGTTTCGAGCAGTCGTTACTGACTGGATTTTCGCTTTGCATATCTGGGTATGATGAGATACCTCAACCGGAGGTATGGAACCTGTATTTCATTTTTCTATGCTGAAAGGGTTCTTTTGAAGTGGGACCTTACAAGTTTGAAGTTTCAATGACAATGATTCTCATTATGACTGGCAGAAGTGTTTCAAACTGCAGTGGAAACGTCAGAAAACCGAGCGAGAGGATGAAGCTTTTTCTGGGAATTTTCGTGGGTTCCATTTTTGGCTTCTTTTTAGGAATATCAACTCCAACGCTCTCACTATCTAAGGTTAATGTTTAATTTTTATCCTTTTCAATATCTATTTAAATGTTGGTGTTGGTCATTTGATTTGTTTCCAATGCGGTTTACACGATATGAAAAACTTACTGTACTATGTTTAAATTTCAACAGATGTATCTTCCATCCAGTCTGTGTCCTTCTGTTGACCTCAGAAATGTTCAGAGCAAGTACTCTCGTCTATCCACTCAATCACTATTCTATGCCTGGTCTTCTCTAAAACGTAACAAATTGAACTATCGTCAACCTGAAGAATATGTTGATAAAAAGGTTTGTGCTCTCTTTTCTTCATTTAAATCATACTCATATACGTAAATCCAATAATCTGTTGTATCGTACATTAGAATTATAAGCCAACTTGGTCATTTACTTAAGCGAATGTAAGTTCTGGTTCTCTGTGTACGATGACCTCAAAATTCAGATGCGTTTGTGAGCTTGGATTGTTTTTGGGGAAATGGAAGTGCAATTCAGTGTAGGGTGGGATGAAGGGAAAAAAATAAAATCATAGTAAGAAGAGGGCTTTTCCTTTTCTTCTTTTTAAACAAAAGAATTAGAGTTCTAGTTCATACTTGGTTAGAGAAGATTCTTGGCCTTCTGTTATTGTGTCATTGATTAGGAAGCAAGGGTGAAAGCACCCTTTTTTCTGATTTCTAACTTTTGCATGTCAGGATTATCCTGTTTAAAGTTTTTATCTCCTGAGAAACAGGAATACTTATCATTCCTGGCCATCTTTATCTGCACAAACTCTTAACCCTTTGCTTCTGTTTTAGATTTGGGTTCCAACAAATCCGCGAGGAGCTGAAAAACTACCCCCCGGCATAGTTGAACCAGAATCAGATCTCTACCCCCGTCGACTTTGGGGTCTGCCTAAAGAGGTATGCAAGCCCCAAAAGCTAGTAAATACAGGAGATCATATAGTTATAATGTGAGTTTTGAAGTCCATGACTTCGATGCAATTGTAAAGTTGCTGGTAATGGAGGAGGTGAAAAAGTTATCCAAGTGTTTCTTCATGATGATTAGTGCTGTTATTTTCTTCCCAAATTGATTCTTTGGTTGTTGGAGGTGACAATTGCAGGACTTAGCGGTCATACCGAAGTATCTGGTAACGTTTACTGTTGGTTATGATCAGAGATACAACATTGACGCAGCAGTTAAAAAGGTCATCATTTTCTCTTACTTAGAAAGTTAAGATGTATATTTTTTTCCTCAGCTCCCAGTAAACTGCTGCATTGTATTGTTGTTACCCTACAATGGTCGCCTGGTATATTTTTCACTTAGGAAATAAAAATATTCTTTCAGTTTTCAGAAAACTTCACCATCTTGTTGTTTCACTACGATAGCCGGGTAACTGAATGGGATGAATTTGAGTGGTCGAAGAGAGCTATCCATGTGAGTGCTCCGAAGCAAACCAAGTGGTTAGATACTAGCCCTATCCTTAACTTTGAGATGATACTTTTGGTTTCATGCTTGCAATTTTCCATCTCATAATCTCCTGAAATTTGGTGAAGGTGGTACGCCAAACGTTTTCTTCATCCTGACATTGTCGCGGCCTATGACTATATTTTTGTCTGGGACGAGGATCTTGGAGTGGAAAATTTTAATGGAGAGGAGTGAGTGGTGAAAAGATAAGCTCCTGCTTCAATTTTGGTTCTTTTTTCCAAAAGTGAAAGGATTCCAATGATTAAGGCCTCTCTATTTCAGATACATTAAGCTGGTGAGAAAATATGGTTTGGAGATATCGCAGCCTGCTTTAGATCCTCGAAAAGCTACAATGTGGGCAATGACAAGGAAAAGAGATGATACTGAGGTTCACTGGTAAGAAGAATGGAACTACCTTATCTGCTTCATACCTGAATTTTCATGATCCTGATCGAATCCTTTTTCTATCGTCCTCACATCCTTCAGGTTAGCTGATGAGAAGCAGGGTTGGTGTGCGCATCCAAAATTACCACCATGCGGAGCGTATGTAAAAAATAACAATACATTTGGATGATCTTGGCACTGTTTTTCATTATATCTTACGGTGAATATGCACTCTAATCGCAGATTTGTTGAGATCATGGCAACTGTGTTTTCGCGGGACGCATGGCGTTGCGTTTGGCACTTGGTTCAGGTTAATTTGAAGATCTCAAAATCATTTTTTTTTCTTGCTGTTACTGTTACTGTTCTGTAAAGCTCCTTTCATTACTTTATCTTTAAATTTTGCTGTCCCTTCTCAGAATGACTTGGTTCATGGTTGGGGTATAGATTTTCTTCTGAGGAACTGTGTTGAGGTAAGCAACCACTACTTACGCTCTTCCACCTTGTTCAACTTCATCTTTCTGCCGCGCGGAATCATCGATCATTTTTGTTTTTTCTTGGCAAACAGCCAGCAGAAGAGAAAATAGGAGTTGTTGATGCACAGTGGATTTCTCATCTAGGTGTTCCTTCACTTGGGAACCAGGTATTTTTTTCGGTCTCTTCGGTTGTCCTCTCTATCCTTCGGGAAAGAGACTGATCCGAAACATTATCCACAAATGTTTTTGTTTCATCTCAAAACACAGTTGACTCATTCGTTCTTTTACCTCTTTTCCTTGAACAGGGCCAACCGGAAAACGGCAGAGCACCATGGGAAGGGGTATCTGAAAACGATTTTCCTTCTATTTCCTTCTAAACCCTAAACCCTAAACCATAAATCCGATGACCGTTGCGGTTCTGAACATACGGGTATTTTTTGTTTCTTTTTGTTGGGTCAGGTGAGGGAGAGGTGTCTCAACGAATGGAGCATTTTAAGAGAGAGGATGGAAGATGCAGAGAAAGCTTATCATAAGGCAATGGGTTCTGATTCTGCCAATTCAACAGCTCTTTAGGTAGTAGCAGGAAAAAAGGCTAGCTAAATGATGTTACTGCAAATTTTTTTGCAACATTTGCAACAACAGTAGAAATCACTCAGCCAAGATTCAGCTCAATGAAATGTTCATCACTATTTAGCAATGCAGTGAAATTGAAAATTCTCCCAAAGTTCTCTCTTAATTTTGCCAGAGTTACATTTGCCTTAAATTAGCGAATCAATCTGAACCGAATAATCATTTAATTTCTAAAAATCTTTTAGCATCACATATTACATAGTTTATGATTTTTTCATAGAAATCCTATTGAACTATATAACAAAATAATTTATGTAAACAACAGGCCTCTATCTTCTTTTATTTATTTATTTTGAATAATTTGCTTTCTTTTACAATGCTCATGTTTAAGGGTGAAAAAAAAATGGATCAATGAATTGAACTGAGCAGAGAATTTCCAGCTTGTTAGTACTCAGAACAGCAACTAACCACATTCCTTGGTATATAACATCTTCAAATCTAGGGGAACTGACAAGGTGGGGAAAAGGTGTTACTTGAAAAATGGATTCTCCTCTGTTGTTGTGGATCTGTAACTTCTCAGCCGGCACGGGCAGATTTACATCAGATGGCAATGAGCAGCAGTTAGAAGTAATTTTTGGTTATTGCCTCTTCCAGTTCTTTGAATTCCCACGCATCATCTGCCAAATATTCTCCTGTAATGCAGGGAAAAAGAAAACAGTGAACCCTAACCCCTTCTTCTTCTTAGGCAAATTTCAATCTCAAGATTCTTTCGGATCCATTTCAAGTTCAACTACTCTACCAAGAATCAAACTTCTCAACTTCTAATCATTCTTTTCATAATTATAAACAAAAAAATACCGAATTTTTTTGTCGGCAAATGCTTTCTTAAAACTTTGCAGCACAGCTATCCTTCTCTTTCTCTCTATCATTGATGGATAATTAAGCTAAATTACCAAATTGACGACTACTGTAAGCAAGCTACTAAGCAAGGAGAGGCCCTTACCAATTGAATCTCTTCGTAGAGCAGTTAAGTGAGCACAACTGAAAGCGAAAGAGTCATGTTAGAATGCATCGACAAAAATATGGAAAAAGAAAACCAACAGAAGTTTCATGGTGAGCATATTTCTCAAGCTATTTTCTCTACAACATATTTTATGTTTCATCCACATCTTTCTACATTTCCTAACCCTTTCCAATTTCTAACTCATAACTTCGGGTCATGGGACAAATTAACGAAACAGAAACACCACTTGACCGAGGTGAAATCCTGAACTGGGAGATGAACCAATTCGAAGTGTTTACCTGCCAAGAGCCTTTGCAAAATCTGAACACAGAGACCGAATGTATGTTCCTTTGGAGCATGTCACCCGGAAAAGCAAATTTTGTCTGCAACAACCAGACAGCAAATGCAAGTTGAAGTATGGCTGACTATGAAAAGATGAGTGAACAATTTCTCAGGGCCAAAAAAAAAAAAAGACTAAAAAATCATCCCTTCCCAACATCAACTTCCGGGATATGAAGCTTCAAAATATCATCATGCCATATGCATTAGAAATACAAACATTTAGATAATTATTTATAAATATAAACAAAATCAAAATTCAACACAAAGAAACTGAATCAAGATGCATAGATGTCTACGCAAATATTGAATAGAAACACTAACAAACCTGTCCTCTAAGCTTCGCTCTATGTCAAACTGAAAAATTGAAATCCTTCTTGGTGAAAGCTCAACACTTTCTCCTCTTCTTGCTTTCTCATACATTTTTTCACCTCCAACCTATCACAAGGCAACAGAACCTTCAGCAAAGAGAGTCTCCACTGGTAACTACTCAACAAACTCACGAAATCTAACCACGCGAGAATTTCTAAAAGAACATGCCAATTATAGTGTGTTCTGAGAACATGTTGAGCAATCCAAGCTTTGAATCACAAACTAGTGGTTGGCTATATGAACCATTCTCCTCCTTAACACTCTATCTACCATATTCTAGTTCCTTCCATTTCCAGATTCTCTGCATAATAATCTTAGTGCCTCATTCCTTTTGAATCTTGTTTGAATGCATAAAATTCTTACGAAAGCAAACAGGAGTAAAGGATCTGTCAGCATGCACAGGTATATATATATATAGGGGTACTCATCCATCAGAGAGCCATTACTTGATAGCACATTGATTCTTACTTTGATTGCAGAGAACATTGGAGGAACTTGCCATATCTCCCCACAAAAGGATGCAGCAGTTTTCTTTATGGCCGCATCCTTAATGTGCTCAAATGGTTCACGCTGAATAACCTGCAAGAAAATAGTTTTAAGAGTAAAGGACAGAGAATGATAAATATTGTAAACTAGGCATGTCACAATCACATATCATAAGGTAATATTTTTCATCCCACTGGACCGTGGTATGAAACTTGAGTCCAGAATGTCTTAGTTATCAAGGCTTCATAAAAAAAAATGAATGAACATGCACAATTATTCATAAAACATAAAACATAAAACATAAAACCAGAAATACAAAGAATGAACTACTTATGAAAATATAAAACGAACCGGGGAATCAGCATCCCAAGTTGAAGTAGCCTCACCCAGACGAAAAACACCACTATAACCCTTAACCATTCCTTGATAGCTGCAATGAAATAAGAAACAGAGCCCTGAGGGAAAGTCTTATGGAGTATATCAGGTGAGGTGTGCAGGGGAAGCATGATTTAAATTTACATTACCTATCTACCACCTTTGTGGCTTTACCGACACATACAATCAATAAACCAGTTGCCATAGGATCAAGTGTTCCAGCATGCCCCACCTTTAGAACAAATCAAAGGTTAGATAAAAATATGCATGTACAAAGAAGAGATAATGGCCAAACAAAAAGAAGGGGCACCTTTTTCACTTTAACAAGACGACGCAGCTTCCCGCAAACTGTAAATGAAGTCCACCCTGTTTTACAATGTCGTAGCAATACTATCTCATTAGAGGCTATACAATTTGAAGTTCTTTTTTAAATTTCAAGAAAATATCAACTACAAACATGTGAAGATACTCCAGAACTTACAACTAACCAAGCAATAGTTTGGAACGACTGTATCAGATATCAGTAAAGCCAACAGAAGTCTATACAATGTGCACCTTATAAGCCTGTCTTAGCTAAGAACTTAACCTCTCTAGCTAACAAATTTACTAAATAATAATCATCAGTCAAGTCAAATTCAACAGGCATTAACTATTATAATACCAAACCCAGAGACAAGCTCTAAGGAAAAACATAATTTGTCCAAACAAAACAATAAAATTCAAAACCGCAAACAAAAGTATCTACTCACCTTTAGGCTTATTCACCAAAACCACTGTCCCATGAGGACCATCCCACCTCGGTGGAAGTCCAGTACTTCTTGTAGATAGATATGGCTCTCCACTCCCTACTTCAGTATCCTTGTTGGGGACTTTCTTCAAGCACTTGAAAAAGTCCTCCACTCTCTTTGGAGTGACATCCTTAGTCAAATCACCCCCACTCTCATCCCCCTTCCCCTCCTCAAAAAACACCAATCTTTTATCCTCACCCCCCTCTCCTTTTCCTTCTCCAACTCCACTTTCCTTCCTCTCCTCTTTCATTGCACCAACCTTCATACTCCTCCTTCCCTTCCCACTTTGATTAAAGTTGGCATCTTTAGGATCCAGAAAAGCCTTATCAAGGCATTGGTCAGGGAAAAACTTCTTTTCCAACTTATAAACCATCTTGTAATGCGTATCTTTCTCCCATGGATAAGCAAATGCATCATAAAAATACAACTCTTCCTCCCTCTTATGCAACCTAGGAAACTCCACAACTTCAGGCTGCAGCTCCACAAAACCCTCTTCACTCCTCCTCCTATCCTCTTCCTCGTCGGAATCCGGTCCATACATCCTCTTCCTCCTCTTGCTATAGTATTTCCTCTTAGATTTATCCATTCCATCTTCTACAGATAGCTTCTTATCGACCCATGAGTCAAGACCCGGTTCCTGGTCCGGGTCCGAGTCAGACGAGTCAGTTCTGGAGACTCGGGATGGTTTGGACCGAGATTTTGAAGGTGGGGGATAGACTGGATTGTGGATAATGAGGTCATATTGAAGAGGGTAGGGAGTGGATGTGGTGGAGAAGAAGTGATTGGACAGTGATGACCAAAAGATGGGTTTTTTGGGATTGAAGATTGATGACGAGGAAGGAAGATTTGTTGCTTTTGGTGTTGAACAAGAAAAGGGTAAGATGGGTCTTGGCCGAATGAAGAAGATTGAAGAGAGTGATTTAGCCATCGGTGATTAGGTAATTCTGGTTGCTGGCGTTTGGGGTTTTAGCATGGTTTTAGGCTGTTGTAAAGCGCATCAGCTTTTGTTTCAGTTCAGTTGTGTTCTACATCTACACAGCTCTGTAATGAGTAGTAGTGACAAACTGAAAGATTAGACTGAAACTTTAAACTTTTTTTATTTTATTTTTATTTTTATTTTTGTTGTGTGGTTATACTGAAACTTTAATTTAAAACATCTTAATTATAATTGTTTTAGCCACTAAAATTCGAAAAGTAGACAGATTTTTGGGGTCTCACAAAGATTATTATTAATTCAACTATTTATTATCAAAATCTCATTCGATCTTTAACTCTTTCGAGTGTTTTGCGATAGTATCACTTATTAAATTAAAATTATGAATGTAAATCAACGGACACTTATTTGAGAAAGATTTCTATAAATTTTACTTATTCATCCGAACTGAACAAAATTATATAAGAAGCTCAGTATTTTAATAAGAAAAATCATTTTTTTCTAATCAACCCTAACAAGTAATAACAAAATTTTGCACTTTTTTTCTCATTTTAATATAATTTATTAGTTTTTTTTGGTTGATTTATCGAAAAAAGAAAATCAAAATTTCCTAATCAACCCAATTACCCAAATACTGTGTCCAAACAAGAAATGCAAGTAACAAAATTTGCAATTATAATAGAGCTGTGGCCCACTTAGCTCAGCCCACAACACCTTCGTTCCTACCAGATCTATCATTTGACTCCGCGCGCTCCCCTCTTCTTTTCCTCCCTGCATCGCATAACTTTTGAATTTCGGTGTTTTTCATTTCCCACCACTCCGTCTTCAAAAACCCAACCTCTTCCCTCCAAAACCCATTTCTCATCCAACTCTCCATGGCCTTATCTCCTAACCCTTCTGAATTGGCTCCGGGAGACGAATGGGAACTTCGCCACGAAGACGATGGGTTCATCTACAAAATTCTCAAGCGTCAGCGCCTCCTCTCCGACCCATCATCGGAATCACAGTCCGCCGCCGTCACGGATCTCAAGGCAGAAGAGAAACGCCGGAGAAAACGCAAACACAACACCCTTTGCAAGCTGAGAAAGCAGTACCAAGCCGAATTGAGTCAGTGGGAAGTTTTGTCGAACAGCTTACGTGCAATGCAGCAGAAGACGGTCCAACACCAGCAAGAATCTCAGAGACGACACCAAGAGACACCCCAAGCACCTTCGTGTTCGGATCAGAGCGAATCGGCATCTGGGTCCTTAATTGATGAGCTCATATTGCAGGTAAAACAAGTAAAAATTGATTCTTTTTGAGAGATTGGGTTTTTTTCTTCACTTATGAAGTTGTGTTTAATTGTTTTCGTTTTGTTTGGGTGCAGGCTGAGGCACAAGAAGCCATAATCAACGACGTGGGAAACTTATGTGATATGGTGGAGGCAATGTGCAACGCACAACAAGATGAGGTAGTGAAATCATTTATGGATTTGCCTATTTGGGCGTCGCCGCGGGAGCTAATGGCATCCCTTTGTGATGATTAGTGAATTTAAGTTTAGTGTTGTTGTTAGTGTTAATGTTTTGTATAACAAGGGTTTATTCTAATGTGTGAAAGGGTTTTTAGGTTATCAAGCAATGTAAAGTGTTAGTACAAGAAATGTCATCTAGTAAAGATGAATGAAGCTAGCTACAATGTGTATATTATCACTACTTGAATTTGAGTAACGTTTTGTTTGACTTATGAGTAATAGAAATTACACTATGACTTGTTGGGTCTGTTGCATGGAGAAGAGAATTTGGGTTAGAAGTTGAAGAGAATAAAATGTATTGAGTGGATAACAGTTGAGGACGGTGAATTAGGGTTAGATTTTGAGTATAGTTTAAGTGTTGTATTCTTTCTTTGCAAATGTAATGTTAGTTTTTTAAGTGACTGATAAGCTGTGGCTTGCCATTAACCATAAGGTGTATTGTTACTATCTGCCTATTGCTTTTTGTTGCTTGAGATATGAATTTGTGCTTGCTGTGATATCTGCTCTGTACTTGAACTTATTCTTGGGCAAGTTTGGTTGATGGAAGTTGATTGATTGATGAAAACTTTTGTCGATATGTTCATGAAAACAGAGAATCGCTCAGTGTGCTTGCTGGAGCCTTTGCCTTTTTAGCTATGTAAAGCGAAGTAACTATCCAATGGACATGTAACTCATCGGCTGTTCTTATTAGTTGTTTATTGGTAGCAAAGTATCAGCAGTGACTCGGGTGGAACAAAAGGATGCATATTTGACTTCCAAAAACTAGAATGCACTTATCCTCTCTTTCCTGATGACTGCGAAAGGCTAGTAAGCCTAATTACATCTTGCCTGTAAATCTGCACATTCTAGTGTTCCATAAATATATCACATCCAACAGGCATTTCACATCCTAACTTCCTCTAACTTCATAACTTCAGTGCAGGAGAAGGTTAACTTGTTGAAACGATTTTAATCACTAAAAATGAATACAGGTTAGGAATCTATCACAACAAACTTTATTGCCCGAACCCATATGCAGCATGGATTGAAAATTTGAACAAAAACATGAAGGTTCTAATTAACCAGACATTCAAGTCGTGACAGTTTATTAAAGGGGAAGGAAAAAAAGACTAAATCGCTATGAACCTTGCTCGGGTTGAGACAGGCTTTTAAGATCTTCATCAGTAAGACGTGAAGAAATGACTTCCACTGGTAGAAGAGCAAAACCAGCTTTCTTACATGCATCCTCTAGAAGCTCCACTTGTGAAGATCCATCAGGGCAGAACACGACCACTGCTCCTCCACTACCAGTAAACTTTGAAGCAGCACCCACCCTTCGAGCAACCTCCACCATCTCTAGATTTAAAGCACCAAGAGCATCATCCCCAAACATGCACCTGTACAGAATTCCCGTATCAAATAATATTCATCATCCACCTATTTTCACTCGCTAAAGCAATAGACACGGGTGCCAGTCATTTCTACACTAGACAACACTGAGCATTTCAATTCTCATCTGATAACTTCAGTCATAGACGCATACACCTATACTGTTTGTTTTTCCTAATTTTTATTTCTATCTGTTTAACAATAACGATTTAGAAATATGCCGCTATCACACTGCCAGCTACCTATTCAGCAACGAGAAACAAATCATCTACATAAGAAAACAGAGAATTATAGGATTCCGTTAACATGGCAACACCAGACAAGAAATTTAACTGGAATGCTTGAAAGTGTTAACCAGTTTAACTCTTACCATCTTCAGACTATTCTTTCATTACTTTTCAAAGTGCAACCCAAATGGGATCCAGAAACGGAAATAGATCTTATTCTTTCAAATGAGATCTCTTACCTTCGGAGATCAAAATTACTGTTCATCAATCTTGCAAGTTCAGAATAATTTTTTTCTAGGATTGCAGTTCGTCCTTGGAATGCAATATCTGCAACTTCCTCCATAGTTGAGACAATAAACTGTTCACCATTAAGCCACCTTTGTCGAACTGTACTATGTACCTGAAGTTAAATGGAAAACTCCCTTGTAAAATGAGGCCGACATGCTAATGAAAACATAAAATGTCAAAATTAGAGTTTATGACAGGGTGTCAGAATTGGGCACTATAAAAGTTGGGGGAAATACAAAAAAATGTCTTCAGACAAGTCATTAACTATAAACAGCCTTTCATTATATGTAAATTGTAAATTATTCACCCTTGGCACGGTTCAAACAGAGATTACTATTTAACTGTACTGTAATGTTTCCAGACAATCGTTCCATTCTTCGGCATAAAAGAAAAGGATGTAAACCAAATTGTGCATTCACATATGAGTAGGGGTGCTGTTTGGAATCTGGATGCAGATATACACTTGGAGAATAATAAAAAGAGGAGCAAATTGCAGAAATGGGATGAGAAAGTGAAAAAAAACACTAAAAAGGTCTGTGGTTTGATGCTAACCTTTCCAGAATCACTAGGATTCTCAGCATAGATTAGATAGAGAGGAGGAAGAAGACTAATATTCATGGGAGTATAGATGCCATGCCCCAATGTGTCCATGTATTTCTTGGTAAAATCCTGCACAAGAGTGCATAATGCGTATGAGGCAACAAATTTATAATAATGTGCATATGAACAAGATCCCCTACCATGTAAACAAGACCCCCATAAATTTGTGCCACACGATCTTGAAGGCCAGCAACAATTCCAAGTTCTTTTTCAGCGTCAAGGACAAGAGTAGGCCTGCTTTCCACTTTGATCAAATGCCTGACTTTGTAGAAGTCAAGAAGGCAGTTTAAGGCTGCGCTTACGATGGCACTAGAACCTGAAAGTCCTGTCTGATCAAAATCATAACTTAAGTTGTATGTTTGAATAAAACTAAACTAAGCCCGAAAGCATAATGAGAAATAACAGGCAAAAGAATAAAGTGTGACACACAATCAAAATGACAAATGCAATTCCTCTGCGGTCAGCATTTGTGTCCACCATTCTCAACAATATAGTCTACTCTTCCTTATAATGGCTATTGCAGGATAAGAACTGGATGCTTGCCCTGAAACTAAGGCCATCTAATGTGGATTATGACATAATGAGCTATTCTAAACTAAAAGGAACTTTCTCAGATGGAGAAAATTGTAAAGCTTAAGCGTATTTTTAGGGGAAAAAAGGCATAATCATGAGGTCCTCCCAAAATAAAATACTTTTTCCTATTTGGAAAAAAACAGACTTCTCAGAATTCTTGTTTGATAATTGGGTGTCTAATCCCCGAAACAAAACCTTAAGCGTTACCACAAGCATACCTATATAACTCCAACACATTATTTCATAGAATTATCACACCAATACAAGGAATAAACTGCAGCGGCCTAATATTATTCATATGTAAGAAGAAAATTCACAAAAGGCAAAGTATAGAAACAAATAAAAGAGAAACAAGATCGAAGACTACATAAATTACATTAGGATTTAGAGGCCTCTACCTGGCGAGGAATATTAGTGTCATATGACAGAGTGAAGTTTCCGCCATGAAGTTCAATTTTGTTCTCTTTGCAATGGTTAAAGAAAACTTTACAAATTGCCATAAGCAATCGTACACCTCCATAATAACCTTCACTTTGCAATCGATTCACCTTCAAGTAAAACAATATGTATTTCAACCCTCACAATGTAGTATCATATGCATAAGTTACGTTATGAACAAAATAAAAGAAATGCCACAACTAGATTTTGATTCCACTAAGTCAGTTGCTCTGAATATTCGAACTCACGCGTTGTTTCAGACCCAAGACGGTCACTTTTGCATCAACCAATGGCTCCTTCACAATTATCTCTCAAGAATCCAAAAAAATTAAAAGTTATTCTAAAAACTCCAAATTTGCTGACCAAAAGTTCAGTGGAACCCAACGAGGACTTAAATATACATACCATCTTAGCCAATAAAATTGGTCTCCAGTTGAAGATTAGTGAGAGATCCATGAACATAAATCGAAGAAAAGAAAAAGTTCGCTACTGACTGACAAAGTCCTAAGCTCCATTGTTAGTGTTTCTTCACAACTCAATTATATTTGAGAAATACAAAAACACCACAAGCACCAAAGATAAGATCCCCATTATACAACCCAGATTGCACATTAACATCACCATAGTCTAAAACAAATTTCACACAGCTCATCTCCTAAATAATTTAATACTTGCAGGATCCACACAGCGAAATAAAAAAACAACAGAAAGAGGAATGCAGAAAGAGAGCTACCAGTCCACAATGTTAGCAATGCAACAAATCAATCGAATCTCAAACAAACAAAATGAATCAACGTAGCGAGACGCAAATGTCAAATCAGTAAGAATACATAAAAAAAAGGGTTACCAGGTGGTCAAGTGAAGAGAACTGGATAAGATCATGCTTGGGATGAGGCATGAAGATCAGATCAGCAGAGGGTTGCAACTTTCCGGTAGCCCAGAAATTCCCAAGGCTGAAAGATATGGTCTTTCCATAATAAACATCACTTGGGTTCCCTAAAAGACCCACACGAGCATATGATTTGTGCTCAATGCACCCGTCCTGATCCATCTCCTTCCGCAATTTCTATGACAGATTTTCTTCAAGCTTACGAGAGCAGTAATTGGAGATGAAAAAGATCTAGTTTCGTAGAATGGAAGAGAAGGCAGCAAACGAAATATGACAATTTATAAAACTACATCGTCACATTGTTGTTTTTATTTCGGTGAGTGAAATAGTATTAATCTTTCTAATATTATTGTCATGCCTTTCGATAAAGATCCAGCTGAGAAAGGGGAAGTATTTTTATATTTTAAATTTAGAGAAATTGATTAGATTTGATTTGGTCATTATCCAGATGAGTTGATTTATTGTCTATTGTCCTTATCCACGCGTAACGCGTCACCGTCACCGTCACGTAAATCAATGTGATATGATGGTAAAATTCTTCGGCTGAAATAAATGTAATGTCCGTTATGCCTGTGCTAAATAAGGTAGTTACAGTTACACTTACCATATGGACCCTGCCAAATCCATTGGCAACTTTGCAAGGACGTGTGTTTTTTGGGATCTATACACCCGAATCGGAACCTTACGCTTTCTACCTTATAAAAAAAAAATTATTAAATTATTAATTTATTGTTTTTTAAGAAGTTAGAATAATTTAGTTTTGTAAATTTGTAGTTCGATGGTATTTTTCTGTTATTGCATGCGAAATTTTTCGATGTCACGTATATACAAGGATTGAATAAATATTTTTTTACTGATAAGGCGAGAGTTTCGAGTTATTCATACCCACTATGTCATTTATACGATCCTAATTGTGTACTATCGATGATAATCTTTCAAATATAATTACTTATATTTTTTATTTTTATTATTATTTTTATTAGTAAAATGTGAGTGGTCTCAACCATACCTAAAATACCAACGGAATATTTTTTAATAAATATTTGGATAATATTTTATAAAAAAATCTAGAATAACTTTAAAATTGTAAGAACCAAAGTTAAAGGTTTAGTAAAATTGTGGACCGCTAGATTCAGTCTAAATTAACGTTAAAATTGGACGATTTGACCTATGAATCTAACTTTAAAAAAATTGATGACCAAATCATCCTAAAAATT
>NBIL01138685.1:0-11376 GCA_002752925.1 Viola pubescens var. scabriuscula
ACAAAAAACGAAAGGCACTTAAAGCTGTTTATAATACAGCTGTTTTATTTTCCCTTTTGAAATAGAGTTTAAATTTATTTGAAGGCTAAGTGATGGACAGCTTTAATGTAACAGCTGTACAGGAAGACTAAACATGCAAGAAGACGTTAAAAATAGAGTGGATCCCTCCACTTATTAAGTAAAATAGTTATGAATATGCAGTTGAAGCTAAAACATCGCCTCCAGGCAGCAACAAAAAGACAAAAAGAGGAAGAAAAACAGTGCCATCAGCCATATCAGCAATAGTGTTATATAGCTAGTATCTTTTTAAGAGACTAAGACTAAGCTTTCCTCTAAGATTTTATCAATTGCCGAGTGAAGTTTTTATTTTATATGTTACTTGATTATTTTAATCATCTTTCAGTTATGATTGATTTACATTTACTAAACAATATGTACAATATAATGCATGCTCATTAAGGTGCACTGCTTTGCGTTACTAGCGCTTTTGCAAGATCTATCAACAAATCTTTGAGATTTCTAAGCAATTCACTTGATCAGCATCCTTTGCTAAAAGCAAATGTATAGGAGGATTTTTTTTCTTCATGCAATTAAAAGAATTATAGCATGATGGCCCTGCAAGAGAACCAGAAAAATGCCTACATAGCTCTAAAAAGCAGACACAACAAACAAGTCGAGGTACAATTAAGAAGACTCACCCTTCTGACCAAAGCCAAACAAAGGTGCCGCTTGATATCTCTCCTAAGATCCTTTGGTAGGCCTTGCACCAAACTCTCTTCATCCACCCCACGGGTTTCTAGCCATTTGTACTGGTCATAGCGTCTCACCCGTTCCCTAAGATCTTGCGGAAGTAAACGATGATGCATCCATTGTTCCGAGTCACGCCTTTTGACTCTCATTTCTTCTAAACGAATTGTCAGTGACTGAAGATAAGTCTGTTGTAATAGCAACCACAACAAAAAAAAATTAAACTATTAGATCATATCGCATAGTTTGCAAATTGGAAGTCAAATTCAAACAAGTGTAGCCACAAAATACGTAGCATCTCATAACAACATTATACTGAAATACAAAGTCAAACTGACATCACTTCTTTTCTCTTTTTCGTTTCTTTTCTTCTCTTTTTTTAGTTTTCTTGTGGAAACAAGATGAATATGTATGACCATGTAGCCATTAAAGGTGCAGACACAGATTCAAACAAGATCGCCATTCGCATTGTAACTATCCTCAATAAGAAAACCAATCTCACCAATCTCATAAGTATCATACCAAACCCCATCAATCGAATCACTTTTTTGAGAAATACGAAAAAAAGGTGAGCGGTGATTGGATTGATGATAAAATAGAATCATTGGTCACAAACAGTAATTCGATTGATGATAAAGAAAGAGAACTCTTGGTTCAGTTCTCCACCTTAATGACAGAAAAAAGGACCACTTTATAAGCTTTGATTATTTTGATAAATCAAGTCAGTTAAAGATGCATGTCTTCATGTGTCCTCTAGACACACATGTAAAGTAATTACGCAGCAATGCCTGGCACTATGAATTAAGAAAAGGTTAAGAAGTGTATAAGAAAAAGTTAAGAAGTGTACAAATGATCATTGACCTTGAATTCATACTTTGATTTAACCACTAAAGATTTTTATCCTTTTTTGGATTAGAAGAAGAGAAGATCCTGATCTGAGAATTAAGTAGGCATGGCAAAACAATTAAAAATTGCAGTATGTACCTGCATGTTGCCAATCAGAAGAGCAAAAAGGATAAGCCCAAGTATTGCTAATCCTATGGAGAAGATAACTTCTCCTGGAAAGGTGCTGGTTTCAAGCCCCTGACCAAGTGTGCTGCAAAGAATCCAGGAAAATGTAGCTGTTTCAGTATATATATAACAACGGGGATTGAATCCCATAACCATATCAGAAGACAAGTGCAGCATCTGCCATGCTACCGATTGCATACTACATCTACACATCCTAAACAACAAATACTAAAACATCACAGGTACAACAAGGAAACCTATAGGCATGTTCAATGTCAAATGATATTATTGTTGTTTGAAGGAAAACCATCTGTAGGCATGCTGAGACAACCTGGAAAATAAAAGGAACTCCATAACCAGAGATATACCATATAAGTTATATTCATAAGCAAACAGAGAGGGGTAAGTGTGGCAGTTGTCTCCAGTCCAAGATTTGATGAGAAGATTTAAAACACACAATTGGCAAGATAACAATATTCTCAATCTTGGTAGTATTTTATGCGTAAACACTACACTAAGACTTAAAGTGTTGAGAAATTCTTGAATCATCAAGGCAGCAAATAAACGTAAATATCTGGTAAACAAAAGAACAAATGAAAACATTGCCAAAAAGTGCAAGTGATCTATATGAAAACAGTTGCATTCATTGGAACACATAAGGAACCTGGAGACTAAGTCCAGCATGGACTAGATGCATCAAACCAAAGCACTTAACAAGATTGAAAAAGGATTTACCCCCACAACGCCTTAATTCTTTTGGATGGGCCACAGCCAAACAAAATATTGTACAGATATCACAGCCCAATAGTCCAACCATAAACCCATGTCAAAAGGATTACACCACAAGACTTTAAGCCTTTAGGATGTTTCCTGACTCAGCCAAAATGTATTGGTGAGCAAAAAAAAAGGCTGGGGGATGGGCAATGTGCAGACGAAAAAGGCAAAGTAATAATAACAATAATAATAATCTGTCCCTGATTGATATGCTAATTAAAAGTATGACACGGAGCAGTTCAATTGACCAAGAGAACAAAAAATGTCATAAAATACAAACAGAATCCACAGTAGGAAGGCAATAGGAGAAGGATATTACACACATAATCTGACAAGAGCAACACAAATACTTTAAGAACCAACCAGTATTCTTTTTTATCATAAACTTTAAACCAATAAGCAAGAAATAGTGTGCTAATTTTTCTTCTTGAGACATCATTAAACATCCAAAATCCTCTATTTTGAGAATCAAACAGTATGAAACCTCATTATACATTCAAAATCATTTGCATCCTTATGAAACCTAACATGCTAAAGAACACAACTCATTGGGGAGGACTGCAAACTACAAAAATGAGTTCACAAGTGCTAGTTATATATTTCTACTTCAAAGACACTGACTACTGTTGGCCAAACTGAGGTTGGATTTACATTGAGATCAAGCGGGAATTTGCAGAAGGACAGCTATTAACTCGATGTCTCACTACAACTCAACCATGCTTGTGACCAGACACCAAGTCGAGTCTCCAAGAAACTGATACAGTCCTCCATTGTGGTAATGAAGTCAAGAACACATTAACTCTACACTTGACAAACTTCAACCTTAATATAAGCCCTGTTAAATAGTTACCAGCTCTCTCTGTATCTAACTTTGGGCTTCCTAGTGTCTCCTCTTGGAAACAAAATTTATTGCTTTAAAATAACAAAGTCTCCAAAAAGCACACATCACAATAATTCTACGCAGAACAGGAATGTAATAATGGTACAAGCCATTTTGCACATAAATCAGATGGGACCTCATGATAACAAAAATGAAATGGAGAAAGTTCCACGCTACCTTAAATTTTGTAGCCCCCACCACAAACAGTAACAGTATTTGGAGATGAAATCATTTGATGATACAATGCCAGATGTCAAAGCATTTGAGAAAATTCCAAAACCAAACGGATCGTAAGTATCATTTACTGAGCAATTTGATTTTAGAATGCTTTCACTGCTGCTATTCCAGGCAGTGTAACCATTCATATTCCGATTGTTACAGTACAAGAAATTCTTTGTGCAATTCACAGGTTCAGTACAAGCTTCCCGCCAGCATGCATCCTTCCGTTCCACTGCTAATAAGTACCAGAATGCCCCCACTATCTGCAAAGACAAAAAAACATATGTACATTCTATAAAATTTATATCACAGCATCATCAAATAGGGCTGATATCTACAGATACCCCAGAGTGCAAACGATTCTATTATACTGAATACCATGGGAAAGAAGGAAACTAAGATCTAAGTCGCACTGCGAAGACCTAAGAAAACTTTTAACAAACAGAAGGTTATGTAATCCCAATGTGAAGAGTACCACATATATACTGCAAACAAGACACCAATTCTGAACCAATATGAGTGTTGCAGACTTTATAATGCATGTATGTAGGTTATTCAATCTTGTAGCATGCGTCCAAATAAAAATCAACAATGGAAACCACTACTTAGACATTACAGAAGACAAAGACATAAGAAAAGAACAAACATAAGATAGTCAAAATAGAAGAATCCAGAAAGGAAAAAATCTAGCGCAGTAAACAGGACTTACATGACTAGCAAGCATGTATAATAGCAAATAATATGCAGCCCCAGCCCATGCAGTTTCAGCAAAGACACCTGCTGTCCTTTTCAGCTCCGAAGTTAATGGAATTATTCGAAGAAATCTTGGAATATATTGAAGCAAGACTATGTAACATAAAGCCTGTTTTGTTGCAAGGACATCTGAACCATTTGACACCATTAGAAATCTCCATACCACAATCTGCCCATAGAAAAAAATAATGAGAAAGATCAACAGACATTCTTTCAGTTGCAACCTCTAAAAAGAAAAATTACAAGGAAACCTTCATGATTTGTAGTTGCACCTCTTTCAACAATCAATCGAAAAATAAACAACTTCAGGTACAAATTAAAAGATGCACTTGGTGGCAAAGTAGGTAGGAGAGCAGGAAGCATCTTACAAGCAAATGGAATTATTACCACTATATACCATTTTAAACAGAGAAAATAAATATAGTCAACTGGTAAATGCTGAAGCAAAAAACAAAAGGAAAACCATGATGTGATTTGAATCTGATGACAACATAATGTATTGTACAAACAGATCCAGATGTAACAAAAGTTAAAAACCTGATTATCATGAAGTTCTAGTTCAGGTGGTACAATGTAGAAATGTCTATTAAAGGCCTTACATATTTATACCCAAAAAAAATGATTGCAGAACCACGTGTAACAAAAGGTGAACTACATTTAGGCACAGAGAAATTGCCACAGAAGGGGAAAGAAAAAATTGCTAACAATTCAATAACAAAGTTGATTCTAGGGGTCACAGAAATATTAGGAAAACCAGCAGCCCGCTAAGGAATATTGAACGGATCAACAGCAATATAACATTTGTTCGAAACAAAATCAACAACATGAATTTCAGGCACAGAAGCATATGAACAAGAGAATTTAATTCACTCTTTGCATAAATAAACACAGACAATAAGGGTGGAAGAGGATTTCAACCTGTGGTAGGGGTAGGATGGAAAGAAAATCAACAATGAAATTTTGTCGCAGGTAACGCTTGGCAATTAGTGCAGGATGTATTACAAGTTCACCTCGCCCAAATACCCGAGAAGATGGGGCAATATAGCCTGTACGGAACTGAAGTGCCATCCGAATAAGATAGAAGACATCAATAATTGTCCGCACCATTGTTGCTGTAATTGCTAACTTTCGATCTATGCCAAGGCAGTGCGCTGAATCATCAAAAACTGGAAGATAAAAAAATAGAGGGTCCACGGACACTGCCAGAAAGCATGACACGAAAAACAGCTTATTGCACAGCAGGAGGAATTTGTCCTGAGGGTCAAGTATCTTTCTTTCTGATGCTTCAAGATCTTCTGGAAATACTGCTCGAGAGACTCCAAATCTAAGTGATCGACCAATAGATTTAAGTCCTGCAGATCCCTTCCTAATTCCTTTCTTAAAAGATGTAGATGTTCTATTTGTTCCCCGACCAGTATTACTAAATCCTTCAATGCCAAACCCACATTTCTTGACTCCTGCATCAGAGGATGCTGATAATCTGGAGTCCAAATCATCCAACCTGAAACATAGAGAAATATCACAAATATTAAAAAACATCATAATTAGATATATGACTACCCGTGAAAGGGGAAGAGGTATAACAAAAAAATCAGCAGTTCCTATACCATTAGGTACATAGGTCTTGCCATTGGAGATGGTGAAGTTCACTATCCAAGTATCCATATAATACACTCATCATCTTTGATAATTAATGGTAAGACTAGTTACAAAATAAGAGAACAATAAACAGAAATAGCTCCATAGAGTGGAAGCCTAGAAAACCTCGAGCATCGTACATAAACAGGGATCCTTAAAACAGTTGTACAATAGCAGGACAGAGAAGGCTAACTTTCTATAATAAAATTGTATCCTCACCACAATTTTCCCACAGAACAGCTCTGTTTCCACTGTTGTTCTAAGCAAAAATAATCATAATACTAAATGGCCCGCCATAACAGTAACAAACAAATATGATCATAATTAACATACCAAAAAAAAAACCTTAAACACAACAACCAGCCCCGCTCATTGCATCTTCATTCCTTGCAACAGGGGTTTCACTTTCTTCTTTTCTTTTCTTTTTCTTGTGGGTCTATTTCCCACTTTTGATTTCAGCAAGAATTCCTGGTGGAGTTTTCCATCCAGTAAAGAAAAAGAAGAGTAAATCACAAGCCATAACACCCATAAACCCTAGTGAGCATAAGCATCACAGTCATAACATTGTAATCATATCGGCATAACCAACCACCTAACAATCTACCACACGAAATCACAAAACCATGAAGAAATAACTCTGACCTTAACTTACTCCAATATCATCAATTTGGAGGAAGAAAAAAAAGCTGAAGAATTCAATCAGTACCTGACAAACTTGTCTCTCTGGCCAGTCACGTATTGTGTGTTGCGGCCACAATCGAACATCGTTTGCAACCGAACATAAACACCACCTGCACCCAACCAACAGTGAAAATATTTTTAAAAAAAATACTGACGGTAAAAATTAAATTAAAAAATTGTAGACCGCCACAATCATCCACCCAAGCATATTCCCTTCGAATTTGAAAAACTAAATAACCAGGAAAATATACCAGGAATGACAAAGACTAGTAAGCTTCAATGCAACTGGATCTTCCGAAAAGCAACATAACATGAATGAGAAGATGATTGACTACCGTTGACTGCTAAAGTCCCATGAATTGGAAGTGAAATTCAAAACATTATGGGCAAAAAAAAACTGAAATTGAAGTCCAGAAACACGGAAAAATCGACTCGATTCGGTAACAACATGCATGAATTGGCATCGATTGATGAGACCAAGGAGGAAGTTACTTACAGTGATGAGTAAAGAGACGAACAGGAAGAGTTTAGATATTTGAGAGAAAAGTTTTCAGTTTTCAGGATTGGTGGTTAGGCGCGATTGAGAGAGAAAAGGGGAAAGTGGAAACGGAATCGAAAATGGAAATTTATAATTTACTTTTTCGTTTTATTTTTTATTTTTGTTCTTTTCTTTTCTTTTCTTTTCTTTTCCTCTCAGAGTCAATAATGTCTGAGTATTGTGGTGAATTGACTGGATTGACCTTCCGTCTGGGGCCTGGCGGCAGTCAAACTTTAGCATCCATTCCCACGTCGGAAAAAGATTCAAGCCGTATGACATGTCGAACAATGGTCATCTCCATTCATATCTTCTTCTTCTTTTTTAACATTTTATTGTCATCTCCATTCATATATCATTTTATCAATTTATTTATCCATCAATATACAATCTTTCTTTGAAGAATGATTTGCGGTGTCGCCTTAGATTTTTAAGTTATTACCATATGACAGAAAGAAATAATAATGTATATTAATTTATTTGAAAGCTGTATCGCTTAAAATATATCAATCATATTTGGAAGATAATGTGTATATTATTTGATAAAATGGACACAACATTTCCCCCCACTTTTACCTCTTCTCCTTCAGTTAGTATAACATAGCACATATGCTGTAACCGTAACGTGCTGACCACCACCATCATTGACTAGCCAAACAAGGAAGAGGATGCACAAGAATTCCCTTACAAAAAAATCTACCAAAACCCATAAAATAAAGTATAATTTGAGAGTATAATAATAATCTAGTGAAGGCATTGATTTCATTGATCTAGCACTTAGTACCTATGGTATTTTCTTTTATGGCGTGGTGTAATGCCGCCCAGCAAAATGAATTACAGCGAGCCAGAGGGCTAATATTTATCTTGAAATTGCTTTAAGAATTGCAGCTTCAGCATTGACTGGCCCCTCCGGAATGGAAACATCCCCATCTTCGACAGATTCAACTTTCCCAGCAATTTTTCTTTCACTCTAAGATGATCAAGGTCGCATAACAACAATGTCGGTTCCAAAAAGAGGTGAAAGATCTGTCTCATCGTCTGAGTGCATCTGCGATTGCATCTCGAGCTTCACTACACAACAGTTCAGCGTTGCTTCCTTCAATAGGCTTGAGAATAACAACTTTAACAGATCCTGAATTCAAGATACCCTCCATTCCTGATGGCATGATTTCCCCTGTTCCTTTAAGAGTGATAGGTACCACAGGTACCCTAGTTTTTGCTGCAATTGAGAATGCACCCTTCTGCATGTTATGGACAACAAAAAGCAATAAACTTGTCTGTTCCCCAAATTCACTAAACATGTTTACTCAAGTGCAAAACATATTCAAGATAAGAGAAGGCAACAAGATGAATCCAACAAACCCTCAAGAATCAGCTTTCCCAGCAACACCACGCTTAGACCTATTTTTTCTATAGTTAGGCTAGGTTCAGCAAAGTTTTTTTTCGTCCTAATAGGGAATGAGGAAGTAGTGGTACATCCACTAACCACTAACAACTCACCATCAGTTATTAGCATTAACCCTATTTGTCATATGATTAGTCCTATATTTATCATAGGCAGTATGACAATTGACAGTACAAGAACGCAGAAACTGAGTCATACAAATGTGGGATAAGAGACCTTCCTTTCTTGAGGGCAGGCTCCCATTATTTCTAAAAGGGCAATTTAAAGCTTCCATGCAGAAGCTCACAGTTTGTTTACTTTGATTTCTATTGTCTATCCCTAAAGCACTACATTACTTTGACCCTCCGCACTAAAGCACCAGTGTCGAATATGGTACTCAAGCATGGGTGACATATTGGAACATCTAAGCCATGAAAAAGAATAACAAAATCTTGAGAAAATAAATATCCAAGCCACATCTAAGTGAGGAGCATTCATAGTTGAAACTCATATGTCAAATCGAGCAGCAAAGCTAGAGATAAGGGTGGCAAAAAAGAACCCATCTAGTGGTCCAAGCTACCTCTAATTCCTCATGTATGGTTTGTCATGAGACTATAGAGTCACTGGTAATTCTATATTACTTGCTAAAACAATATAAAGTTAAACCTAAGAGGCGTCAGCGAAATGTTTACATGGTAATGGAAACAGCAAAAATCTTTCCTGGATGAAGGTAATGGAAAAAAGACTGACACAACTCAGTAAAGTATGAACTGCAAATGCAACTAAAAAGACAATGCATGTCAATGTGCATCCATTAGCAAGGGATTCAGAGAGCTTATAAACATATAGAGCACCAGTTGCAAAGATGAATGAGCAAAGTTCTGTGTTCCTTTGACGGTTTGACCATGGTTCTCAAAAACCAAATGAGTTGATTAGTTAGTACGTTCTCTTAGTATATATATAAGACACAAAGAATAACAAGACTCACCTTGAATGATCCTAACTTCCCATCTTTACTTCGTGTTCCTTCTGGGAAGAAGAAGACAGAGGCCCCTTTGTTGACTAAATCAATGCATTGCTTGAGACAATCCTACATACCAGTAGCCATTCAAATTTCAAATCTATGTTACTATCAAAAACACAAGTTCCCAGGGAGAATAGAAATACAAAAACAAAAAATTATTCAACTAACTGTAATGCAATTCTAATGCCACCTGAACCTATGAGGGCTAAAGAAAGTAACATAAACCAAGAGGAAAAAAGGGAAAATAGTTTACCAATTGGCTTCTGGTGTCCATGCGCTTTAAAGGGATGGTGCCCAGCAGAAGCATGGCCCATCCAATAATGGGATAGACAAATATCGCAGTCTTGCTAATAAACTTGAAGCTTCTGCCGAGTGTGAGAAGTGTGAATATGTCAAGGAAACTCTGGTGGTTGGATACATATACTGCAGGAGTATCTGACGGGGGCAGATTCTCCAATCCCTCAAACTCAATCTTAAAAAATGGAGAAATGACTATTGTTGCCCAAAGTTTGACAATAAAGTGCTGAGCTCTTCGTCTGTATCGATCAAACAAGAGCACGAAGGGGTGTTGTACAACCATCACCACAAACAAACAAACGGTCACAATAGCAGTAACAGCATAAAAGCACATTCCTCTAACTTTTGAGCCTAATTTAATTTCTGCACTTCAGAAAATCGAGGGAAAAAATAATGAGAGGGCAAAAACAAAGTAACTTAAACAACAGAAAAGGTTTGTTCAGAAACCTGACAGTGGATAGCCAGACTCTGAGATCCCAGTTCCAGCAAGTTCAGATCTCGCAATCACGTATCGAGATTCTCGATTTTGTTTATGCAACATACGATTAAAGTGTGACACGTTGTTCTCCATTCTTAAACAATGATTCCAAGGTACAGCCACATGTTTCCTTGGAATGCATGAAGCGCCAAATAGACTAGCTGTTGCAAAAGAGGTTCAGTGCAAAAGATTCAATCTGCTGGTGAAGGAGCAACTGATATTTAGCCATGAAAGCACTTTTTTAATTTTATTTTATTACTATCTAAACAGCAGCCATCCTATCCAAACAATAGTCCTGCTAAGAGATACATGACATTTTCTTGAGCCAGTTCTGTTAGTTTTGGTACTTCGAAGATTAACTTAGAGCTAACCCTCTCCCCAAAGAGGTTGGGGGTTAAAACCCTTACTGTAGCTACCAAGATTAAAAGTGATGATAAATAATAATAAATATCATAGGTTGAAGATTCATTAGTTTTGAAACCCTATAATTATTCCGATTCACCGTCCTGTGCCTGTGTGAAGGCACCACTTAGTTGTGCAAATTGAATATTAATAGTTGTAAGCAAGAACTAAAAACCCAAGCCAGACAGGAAATAATAAACATGGTTTTAAATTGTTATTTGGTTTGCACAAAGTATAAACAAAAATTAGCTCAGACTTAGAAGCTATGCATATTTACTTACAATGGTTTGAATTTCTCAATATTGCTCGTCTAGGAGAACATGGTCCAAAACACAGCCTTCGATTTGAACAGAACTGCAATGAGGGAACATAATCAGGTAGAAATCAAGGAACCAAATCAAATAGGAATAAAGTAAGACAGCCAAGATGTGGAATTACAAACAAGGTGAAAATAGAAACATAATAATTCAAAGGTATAATGCAGCAAAAGATAAATTCCACCAAGAACATCCTATTCAAATAAAGAATTGGATAACAGAATCAAGGAATGCAC
>NBIL01138688.1:0-10646 GCA_002752925.1 Viola pubescens var. scabriuscula
GTTCTAATATTTTCTAAATGTTTCCTAAATAAAGGAGATAAAATAAAAAGTAAAAAAATAACCTTTAATGATTATTGTTTATAAAATAGGGATTACAAGGTCCGGAATTCTAGTATACTTAAAGAAAGAAAATGTAAAACATGAAATTAACTTTAAAGAATGTCAAAATCATTACATGCGAAGTCACAATGCCTTGTTATTAATTTGCCTACTACATAAGCTGTACGGAACTATTGGGCCAGGCACAGCATCAGCACAAAGCCCAAAATTGGAGCTAAATTTTTTACACTGGAATTGGAGGGGTGCGCCTGGCCAATGCAATAGTGCAACGCAGAGGCGACGCGCGAAAGGCCCAGTAGCAAGCTACTGTAGTGGACTCTCCCCCTAAAAAAATTAATTTAATATCGTGTGGGCCAATGGCCCACATATCAGATATTAAACTGATAAGAACAGATACTACACTTGATCTTAGCCAAAAGGCCGAGAAAGGTATGAATTGTTCAGACAATCTCATCTCCTTTTATAAGCTACATCTCCACTACTTGTCACACCTCTGCCCGATGTGGTACTAAAAACAGGCAAAACCATGAGCAAAACAGGCCGAGTCGTGAGAGAGAACACGCACCTCATCAAGCAAACATGATCTAATATTTCTTCGATGGACTGGATTTTAGATTACTTGTTAAAGGACTTTATAATTAGAAAAGTAAAGTTATATATATTCTATCACTAACCAAGTGTGGTCTCATGTTTTTTTTATGAGTAGGCAAATGCTAAGCTCTATACATCAAGGTAACATCTACGAAATCAGCAACGAGTGATATAGTTAAGTCAAGAGAATTGTCTTCCTAGACGAGCGATGAGTAATTATGATAAGGGATACTAATGATTAACTAGATAGTTTGTGCAAGCAGCTCTACCATCCCACAAAACGTGACTTGTTCGAATATGAAGTCAAGTCCTTAATAACTCGAAGTTAAGTTTTTATTAGTATTTTGCCACTAGCAGACAATCAATAAGGTGAAACGATCAATAAAGTTAAATTTATATTTGAATATTTTACATTTCTCCATCCCCAAGAATCAAAAGTAAACGACACAAACACTCTGGAAAAATCAAAATTACATCTCCATTTCTCCTTAATTTGTCTCTCAAAACAAGACATGTACAAGACATGTACAAGACATGTACAAACCATTAGCCAATCCCTGCAAGAATTTAATGGGCCGGCATTGAGATTAATGGGCTTAAAGCCCAAAGAAACTGTTGTGCAATTCTCCATTCTCTGAGTTTGGCTTAGATCTAATTATTCTTCAGCATCTCATCTACAAATTACAATTGGCTAATTAAGCAATATCGTCTCCGTTCTCCGTCAAGTCTGGCTTTTCTTTAGTGAGTGAGAATTTGGTTGCCGCAATTGCATCTTCTACGCATAAAAATATATTCTCCTTCCCAATTTTGTCAGCAAATTTTGATCTTATCAGTTTCTCCATCACCTCAATCCTTGGATTTATGAGATACATCTGCAAAATTTATGTAAAATAAAACTAAAATTCATATATACCTCGCGATAATTAATAATTTTTTTAAAGAAAAACGGAAAAAAGTTATACAATTTGACGTTTACCTTAACGTCTTTTGCTTCCAACATTCTACGTACTTCAATTAACGTTTCAAGGCCAGTCATATCAACTGACGTAACTCCTGCAAGACGATATTATTCGTCAATATCTACCTTTATTATTATTATTGTTATTTTTTTATTATATAATATGCAAATTATTAATATTACCAGACAAGTCTAATAAAAGATGCTGCACATCATCCCCTTCTGAGCTCTCTTCTTCTCGAATCCACCGAAAAATCCTGATCGAAATTCAACAAATATAATATCACAAGTTAGTTAAATTAAATTAAACAACAAATTATTGTTCATTTTTCAAAAAAAGAAAATAAAGAAAAGAAAAGGAGGATATGACATGAGTGTCAATTACCTCTCTCTTATATAGTTGCAATTTGCATAATAAAGGGGAGATCCTACTTGTAGGGCGAGTACTCCTCCCCCTAGGACCTTTGACCCTTCAGGATACTGCTCTATGTCACGGTATAGAGCTGAGTCCGGAATTCTTCCTAACTTACAAGAAGCGGGCCGGGCCACGTATAAAAGGGCCCTTAACAAAGCAAGCCCGACCTGAAAACAAATGTACAAAAAGCTAGTAAGGGCTTACTCCTTATGACATACTAGATCACAAGCTCGATTCATGGTGTTAGCGAAAATGCTACTTACCGACATCATGAGGCCATAATCCATGGTTACGAAAGCGACACCAAGGAAGGCAGTGATGCAAATGACGAAATCGAATTTGTCAACCTTGTACAGCTTGATAATCTCTTCGTACTTGATGAGACCAAACATTGCGGACATGATGATTGCAGAGAGAGCAACAAGAGGTGTGTAGCTGAAAAGTGGAGCTAAGAACAAGAGCGTAAGCATCATACAGACTGACATAACCACGTTTGACATGGCCGTCTTGCACCCGGAGTTGAAATTCACAGCCGTTTTTGAAAATGGCCCTGCAATATTAATGTTACATTCATCAGATTAAAATTAAAAAATATAGTTCCGATCGAGTATTATTGGGAGGAGACTAATTACGGTTGAGTACTGGCATACTCCAAAAGGGTATATATATATATATACATATACCTGTGGTTAAGTAGCAGGAAGTGAAAGAGCCGACAATGTTCATGAGACCAAAAGCTATCATCTCCTTATTCCCATCAATTTGTTCATTTTTCATTATTGCAAAGCTTCTACCTATTGCTATTCCTTCCTGCAACAAATATAAGTAATAACTTAATTTTAGAGATTAAGTAATTAGAGAAGTTTTAATTAATTAATTAGTTAATAATTAGTGATCTTACAGCTAACGCAACAAGGGCTGTAATGAGACCAGCTTTCAAAGTGTAGGGTAGATACTTGGAATCAAAGTTCAAATGTTGGATGGAGATGGGATTTAATCCTTTATGGAGGTGACCCACCTAAAAAAATGAACACAAGAAAGTAAATTGATTAGAAGAAATTAATTATTTGATTAATATTAGTTAATTGAAATAATATGTAAAATTAAATTATTAATGACTTACAATTTGGATGCCATGTTTCTCAGCGTGGGTAAAATAAGCAAAAACACAACCGATTATCACAACAACCATTGGCGCCATTGCTGATACCCAAAAGAGCTTTGGTTTTCTTTTCATCTGCAAATTAAATCAATGTTGTGTTAATAAAGATGTTAAAGAAAAAAAAAGTTATAAAAAGAAACACAATTAAGGTTGAAGGAGCCACTTATCGCTTATAATTCCCCCCCAAATTTTCATATATTTTGCAATAGAATAATTTTATTCAGATATAATCGGGTCCACTAACTAATAACTATTTTTATTCGAGCATTATTTTTGGATTTATTCTGAATTACTTGTTCTATTTTGGATGTATTTTTTGATTTTAAGTTTACTTAAGTCGCACCAAATCGGATCCTCACTAATTAATTACAGCCGCGCAGCTTATATGTCACCCACACTTGTGATCTATTATGAACCCCACAAAAAGTATTAATGCAGTATTCTTATGAATTGTTAATTTTTATAAAATTAGTAATTACTTGAAAGTTTTTTAACATTTTTAATTCAGGTTTTAGGTTCGATTATGACAATAGAGAAAAGCATACTATATTCAAACGGAGTTAACATCTTGATCGAAAGTGATAAAGAGAATATCCGAAAAAATCGAAAAAAATAAATAATTACTATTGGTGATCAGTGCTAATCTGGTCTAATTGGGTGTGCTCGCTTTTTACTTGTTTCTATTTCTACTTGGCAGGCTGAGCTCGCCATTTGAACGTCGCTGACTCTTGAGACGACAATCAGTCTCATGATATTCCTATGGTGGGGGTCGTCAGTCGTGAGTGCCCAATGACGCAATAATTAATTATTATATCACATAATTATGAATTTTCTTTTTTTAAAAAAGTAATGGCATGTTAAAAAAATGTAACAAATAATAAAAGAAAACACATAATTAATGATCCTGAAAGAAATCTCACCAGATATCGAGTGAATTGAAGAAAAATGAGGAAGATTATTCCCACAACTGCACTTTCCCATCTCCACTACACGCACAAAATTAAAAAAATAAAATTAACATCCACCAAATTTATGTGAATAATAATTCTGATATATATATATGTCTGTCATAAATTACCTCACTTCTATTTTTGATAATTACACGCAGGACTGATACGACATCGGTTTTGGTTGTGAAATGTATCAATCCAAGCATACCCTTTAACTGTTGCAAGCATATGAGAATCGCAGTCCCTCCCATGAAACCAGTAATTGTGGAATGCGACAGAAAATCCACTAAAATCCCCAATCTGAATTAATCCACCCATGTCAATCGAAATAATCAATTTTAGTACTAATTAAATTAATTACTAAAACAAACCAGTCGACAGTAGTAATAAACATCATATTAAAAAATAGGATTTTTTTTTTCCTTTACAAATATACATTGTAAGTTATCGGATTCGAACTCGAATTTCTATACATATTATATTACCTTAGAACGCCCAAAGCAGTCTGAAAAATTCCAGTGAAGAAGGCGGTGGTGAAAACCAAGTGCAAATACAATAGGGCATTATCCTGAGGCGACACCTGTCCTCCAACTGTGTCGGCGATCAGCAGCGAACATGCGGCCACTGTTCCCACCGCTAAGTGCTTTGAACTCCCGAACACAGCATAAATGAGCGGCGGAACGAAGCTTGAGTCTGCGCAATAGCACACCAAAATTATAACCCTTTTTTTAGTGGTAAATTCATTTAAAAGAAATAAATAAGTAAGGAAAATTATAATTTCTAAATAGAGAGATACGTTAAATTAAATTTAATAGTACTTCTCGCAAAGTAAAAACTAAGAGAGTTTCATAATAATATAGAAAATTGAAAATTAAAACAAAAAATTACTGATTTTTTTTGCTTATTTTTATCTAATAATTAGTTTAAAGTTTAAAGTACTCAATTTGAGTGAAAATGAGAAATTACAACTTGCTAATCACAGTTTGTCTGTGTGACGTGTGTTTAAACAAGATAAATATTATCTGTTGTAACGGAAGCAAGATTGGAAACGCGCTGGAACAGTGCAAACAAACTAAAAAGGAAAAAAAAACAAAAAAGTAAAGGATTTAACCAAAAACAAGAAAGAAACAAAAAATTGGTTACGTACATAGGCCAATGATTGGCGGTATTCCCGCGAGTTTCGCATAGCTGATCCCTTGAGGGATGGCGAGGCTGGTGATGGTGATTCCGGCGAGAAGATCGAATCGAAACAACCGGAAATCGTATTCCGGCAGCCATTCGAAGATCGGCACGAAATACTGCACACCTTTCTTGATTCGACTCCAGGAATTCTCACTACTCCTGAACTGCCTGAACGGGTCGTCAGGAAAAAATGTTTCTTTGCATTGAGATTTCAGGATTTTGCCAAAACTTCTTGGAGCGGCGTAGTTAACCTCATGATGATGATGAAGATCAGGATCGTCATCAGTATTATTATTGTTATTATTATTATAATTATCCATCGGTGAGAGTTTTTTTTTGGGGATAATTATAATTAGCGGTTTCTTTACTTTCGAGAGCGTTTGTGTTGGGTTGGAGAGGGTAGGAGTGCTTCTTGCCGTTTATATAGAGTGATGCACGGCTGGATAAAAGCGATTTGACAACGTGGATTTTCTATAAATTATTACGACTTCTTTATTATATTATCCTTTTACAATTAATGCAGGTACTAGTAACTAATTTAATGGCAAAAGATAATTTGACTACCACACAATCACAAAATTTCGTATTTGGTCATTCAACTTTGTTTTGGGGTAATTTTGTCACTAGACTACTACTGATTTTTCAGTTTGATCACTAAGCTTTATTTTGAGACAGATTTCCTACCAAAGTTATGACAATTGCACCATTTTATCATTATGTTTGTGGCTTTGTGCGTTAATTTGGACGCGAAAACCTTCTCGGATATATAGTGTCATTCTATTAGAGATAACGGGATATGAGTTTCATGAGATGTTTAATATTCTTTCTCAATTGTTTCGTCGATCCTACGTACAAAAACGACAAAATTATCTAAATGGAAAAATTGTCTAAAAAGAGTTAAGTGGTCAAATTGAGAAATTGATGGTAATTAATCTAGTGGCAAAATTGTCAAAAAGAAGAAGCTTGGTGGCCAAATAGAAAAGTTTTCAATAGTTTGGTGACCAAATTGTTTCTTCTCTAAATTCAAATTACTTTCATTCCGGTTATGGTGGATATATGGATAAATGCAAGTTTAAGGTAGGTAAAGTTTGTTGATTTAGCTGGATAATATATGGTATAATTGTTATTGTTCGGGGAATTCCTTGATACAATTGTAATTAGTTATTAATTCAAAACAATGTCTATAATTAATTAATAAATCTCCCCCGTTTATTGACTTTAGTCAATATAGAAACTGCTAGGTGAGACCATTGTTCAACCATTTGATGTGCACTGCATCTATGATTTCCAATTCGATTTGAGATCAGCACTATCCATATTATATTATACATATACATCTAATTTCCTTTCTATATAGGTGGAGTGAAATTTGAACTATGCTACTTTATTACTAGTAAATAATCAATGAGTTACATACATACTCATTGGCTTTCCGTATATACTTTCTTCATATCTTGAACTCTCTATTTATAACCAAATTAGTTGTGGTCAGGTAATAAACGACTTGTTTATCCTTAACTCATGTTTTAAGTTCGAGTACGAAGAATAGAGAAAATTATATTCGGAGAGTCACCATTTCGAAACCTGACCATGCTTGAATAAGATTACTCTCTTGTCAGGAAAAAACAAAGAGGATACCCGAAAAAGGTTGAAAATTTTAGTATTTATACAAAAAAAAGAAAAAAAAGAATCGCAATATTTAATTAGATTCATATGTGTGGCCATAATTATAAACTTATAATAAGCAATTAAAATACCAATCAATTTCTAAAAAAATAAATAAAAAATACCAATCAACCATTTAATTAGTTTTCCTTGCAATGACAAAAGAAATGTAAAATTAAATGATGTTAAGAAAGAAAACCAAAAACAAGGGGTTAACAAGTTAAATCTATTAGTTGGCTATTTGTAATCTTCAAATTAGTTGTCATAATCCCCGAAAGGGCCAAGCCTGTCTCTTAGTAAATTGGGGCACCATTTATAGGTGACAAAATGATGGTAACACAATATCAAACGAGAAACTACTGAACAAGGAAAGATTAAAACAAACATTACCATGAAATTTATACGCATTTACGGAATTACAACGAATGATCAACTCATATTTTATACTTTATACTTTATCTGCGTAGTGTTGTTGTGGTATACCTTTAGGATCTCACAATGGCATTACATTTATGTACTACACTAATCACGTATATCCTGCATATGATAGATCAAGATTTCCGCTCGATAGCAAATATACGTAAAGAGCCATATGCTCATCGTCACATGGCTTGTTCGATGATGAGGAGTTTTCTCACTGGAAAGACTGTGACAATTGAAAGCTTCAACTGTCTCCTCAATCGACAAGAATGGAATTGAGTATTATTTGGGGACATACATGAGATATACATGAGCTTGATAAAATACTTAGTACAAACTTAATCCGAATTTTAAATTGACGTCTCGGGAATTAAAGAATGATAGTGGGAGAGATATTTTTTGGGGGTACTCAACTACACTTTCGGAAGAGGTATAAAATATCTCCTGCATTGAAGTGTGTAACCAAAATATCACATCAGAAAGATATAAAAAATAAAATAAAATAAATATATATAAGAAGTTATTCTTCTAATAAATTGAGATACTTTAAGAACCGTGCGAGCATGAATCCAAACTCGGAGAATCAGAAGAAAAGAGTGTAAACATGAAGAATAATTCTAACTCATATGTGCACGTTTTGCCTTCCTGTTGTAACTCGTATGTGCAAATAGTGAGTGATTATAATCGTGAAGTGTTTAATTTCTCTACAATTGGGTCCCTTTTTTAATTTTTTTTTTTCATCTGCACTCACCAAATAAGCCTTCCTCAGTTATAGGTCGCCAGCGAAAAGAGAAGTACAAATGTGATTTAGTGTGTGACGACTGACGACACATCAAAAGAGAAGGAACGTATATGTATTTTTGGGTACATTTTAATTATCAAATTTGAAACGCAAGTCTATGTTTTTTGGCTGCACTTGTCATGGAGTGCTAATTACTTTTAGAGTACGCATCATGTCAATTCAAGTGTTGGACGATCAAATCATTGCTCGCCTCCTCCTTCAATTTAAGGAGAACATAGTGGGAAAGAACATTCAAATAATAGAGGAAAAGAAAGAGAGGAGAGGCAAAAAAGGAAAGAGTGACATTATTATTATTATTATTATTACTATTATTTTTATGAGACGTAGAGGAATTATAATAATTATCAATTTAGAGAATAAAGATAAAAGTCTAATAATAATAATAATAATAATGTATTAAATTCTACAATAATAATATAATGAGGGATTTAAATACTCTCAAATTTAAAATTAATTATGAAACTACCTAAAAAATAATATTTTGGTCTTTCGAGGCTGGCTTGAAATTAATAAGCCTAGACTATAAAGTTCAATTTTGCTTCTTTATTAAATGGCTAAACCTACCTGCAAAATTTCAACTCATTGGATGGTTAGATTAAAAATTATGTTTGTTTTACGATTGAACTTCATTTTTTTGACCCGTTTCTTCTTTTCTGGCGGATCTAGAGCTCCTAAATTATACCCCTTCCGTTTTTTAATAAACGTCGTTTTAAAATAGTAAGAATCCGTAGAGCAAAGATCTTTAATCTTATTTTATTCCACATTGTTTCATTTTTATTTCTAATTTCCACTCAAATTACCACACCATCATCAAATTGGGTTGATACATATTTTTTTTTTGTCATTTGCACAAAATATATGCTTCGGAAAAGATAAAATGATAAGTATTATAAACAGTAAGAATTGATAGGAAAACGACATTTATTAAAAGACGGAGAGAGTATATGTTTTGCTACTTTTGCATCATTACGGTGGAGGTTTTTTTTTCTTCTTTTGAAGATTATTTTATGAATAATTTAAAGTGACTCCTCACATATAATGTATGTTTCGATTCAATAAAAAAATTATAATAAAGAGTATTACCAAAAAAAATATCATACTAATAGAGAGATTTTTTTTAACCAGAACATAATAGTTTACCTTGATTACATCCGTGGCTTGAATTTCTTTTGATTCTATCCGGAAAGATTTATTCTCATTGCTTATTTTCATGATAGCATTATAGAGATTTTCTATTCTGGACGTATTTGATTTGAATAGTAATTCTTTTTATATTTATTTGCAGTCATTTTTATACCACTCTCCTCCCCTTTGTCTTTCCGTCCACTTAGTTAAAACCTAATGCTTGCTTTTGCCGGAGGGATTATTTTTATAATAACAGAAGTCATTTATTGTCATCTCACGTGCCTTAAAGAAGCTAAGAACAAGGGAAATATTTGCACTAACCACCTCGCAGAATCACAATTAGATTCTTGAAATGGAATTACACGTAGGTTTCCATTACCGTTATAAATCGCGCGCAAAGCAGTTGCCAATAAATAACAACAACCACCAACTCCAACAACCAAGAATTGCCACTATCACTATGGATGAACCTACGGCTTGTTTGGATGAGTATCTACAAAGAGACACAATTGGATCCAATTGCCGGAATTTTTCAATTAATTAAGATTTAAAGGTCTATTCGATACTCGAAACGTGAAAAAAAAAAAAGAAGGTCAACAATGTTAGATTCTAATTTTATTGTATTTAGTTAATCCTGAATATTTACACTCCCGAAAATATTATCTTTCTTTAGAATCACTATCCCAGGATTGAAGAGAGTTACTACATTTCAAGAACTAAATGTTACATACGAGTATGTATAAATAACGTTTCAAATTGCATCCTTTTTTTTTGACAAATGTATCTTATTTAATCAAGGACATTTTTATTCTTAACTTTAGATTTAACATTTTATTATGTCTTTAATATGAGACACATTTACTAATTAAACAAATGTATAAACGTGTCTCGTAATTTTTTGTCTATTTTATTTTATATGTATCCTGAAGAAATTCCTATCCATTTACTTACCCACTGTCCAAACACCCCTCAGCGCCAGTGACCTGACCTTCTTTAGTGTTTTTTTTCCTGACCTTGACTTTTGGTGGTCGGAAAAGTCAAAATCTAGAGTCTTTTTCCTTTTTTAAGTCCCAAATTAAGTGCGTTTGTCAACTAAGAGCCAATGGCAAAGAGAAAGATAAACAGGCTTCCCTACATTTATGAGGTACACATTTCATTCATCTTATATTAATATCCCAATATACAGTCTAGGGATGAATCTGATAGATATAGGTGCGTGGTTGGACATTTTTTAATTATTATACATGAATATATTAGCATACTTTTCTTACTAAATAAGATTAATTTTGTACGTATAGAATCGTGTTAAATAAATT
>NBIL01138694.1:0-26344 GCA_002752925.1 Viola pubescens var. scabriuscula
ATAAACTAACTCGATATGAATATTATTAGTCCCGACCATGTGAAAGTATCGGTAGTGATACAAATTCGATAAAAAACTTGGCGGAGTGATTTGTAACTTTCATAAATGAAAAAAGTGATTATGTTGAATTTTAAGTACGAACAAGATCTTTAGACTGTTCTTCTTTTAGCTTAAGAACTTCAAGCAATGAGCTCCTCCTGCTAAAAATAGGAATGTCACATGTTTCCCAATAACAGTACTGACGATTGACGAACCAGGAAAAGAAAGAGCAAAATTCCTGTACAGAGCATTTACTTTACGTGGCAAATTCCTGGAAAATATCTTCTCTCTTTCCGTCCTTTGGTTGCTTCAAATTGAGTCATTCCGATTTTGCCAGTCCTAAAGTAATGCCCGAATCACAAAATTTAAAATCTGAATTGCCCCACCACTTCATTATTATTGCCAGTTTGCTCCTTTTATTTAAACTCTGCTTCGTCCACTTCCATTTATAAATTATTTTCCACAAACTTTTCTTCATCGAAAAAAAAAGCAGCAAAAGTGTCAGAAACAAACAAGTAAGCAAAGAATTTCTAATGGCAGCACCGAAATTGCAGCAAAAATGTATATAAATATGTCAATCTAACCAACCAATCTACAAAACCAATACAAAGATTTTTCTTTGTTTACTAGTGATAAAATACGAGCAGAATATCGATTTATTTTGAGTTCGAGTTTCTCCTCGAGTGTAAAAAAAAAAAAAGTAAAAGGCGAGTTCTAAAAATGGGAGGTGAGGAAATTATCACATCGGCATGGAACACCACCGGTAGTGGCGGCGGTGGGCTCCACGTCCACCACAAAGTCATGGCCCACATGACTTTCTACTGGGGCCACAGAACCGATATCCTCTTCACGGGTTGGCCCGGAAACAGCGCGGCAATGTACGCGCTGGCTTTGATCTTTGTCTTCTCTCTTGCGGTGGCAGTGGAGTGGTTCAGCTACTGCAGCATCATCAAACCGGGGACAAACCGGGTCGCCGCCGGGTTTTTTCGGACCGGTATGCACGCGGTTCGGACCGGTTTTACCTATATGGTGATGTTAGCCGTCATGTCGTTCAATGGTGGGGTGTTTCTCACTGCTGTTGCTGGACGCGCTGTCGGTTTCTGTCTTTTTGGGAGTCGGGCTTTTAAGAAGTCTAGTGGGCCTGAAAGGGAGCCTGATCTTCCTCTCGTTAAATTCTGAGTGAGAGTTCAGACTCTTCAGAGTCGTGTTTTTTAGAAATTTATAAACAGAGATTTAGATTCGAACCGTAGTTCGAGTCTCTACATAGAATGCTGATGCTGATATATAAATCAAGTGGGAAATAAATATTATGATGTACTTGAAAAAAAAAGGATTGGATTAATCACAAAATGATGTTTCAGTTGCTGATTATTTTGTTAAGGTGAAGCAAAAATAAGTTAGTGAGTTTTATATATTTTCCCTTCATTTCCAGGTATTATTCACCAATTTAAATCAAAAGATTTATCTCTACTGAGTATTTTCGTATTTTCATATTTTCATATTTTCTCCACTAATAGATTTTATGCCACAAAATGTATAAATGCAATCGTGTTTTCATTATAGAAGAACAAACTGCTTTCGATGCCTCGTAATCTTTAAGTTATAAATTCATTAATCCGTAGTCTAATATTGTCTGATGGAATTTGTCCTTGTCATCGCATGATGTGTGGACAACAAAATGCAAAATTGCAAATACATCTCCTCCATCAGACAACAGCGTACGTCGTAGTTCATGAGTAAAATAATAAACATGATATGCACACACAAAAATTGTAGAAAACAAACATGAAAAAAAGTATTAAATGACAAACTATAAAAGAATTGTCTTATTCTTCGGTATGATCACCTCCTCCTTGGTTATATCCTAAAAAGTTAAGCTGTTAATTTTACCAATTCTTAGGAGAAATCCCATGAAACTAGATAAACCCGAGGAAATTATTTTCAGACATCATCCTTTTGTTTAGTGGCTACATTTGGTACTTCACTATCTCTTCGATAAAAGTCTCCGAAGAAGTTCATTTCTTAGTTTTGAGCGCCAGCCTTCATCTCTCTCTCTCTTTTCTCCCGAGAAATGTCTATGCCCATGCCGATGCCCCCCCCACCACCAGGATCGATGATGCCAGATGGGAGTGGCACGATGATGATGATGCGCATGAGCTTCTACTGGGGAAAAGACGCCATCGTTTTGTTCTCTGGATGGCCGAATGGCAGTCTTGGGATGTACTTTTTGGCTCTCCTGCTTGTGCTTTTTCTATCTGCTGCGGTCGAGCTTCTCTCCATTTCCACAAAACCTAAACCGGAGGATCCTAGCAATACTAATAGTAGCCACAGTAGTCATGTGGTTGGTGCGACTGGTCAAGCCGTGGTTCATGGTGTTCGAATGGGCCTGGCATACTTGGTCATGCTTTCGGTCATGTCTTATAATATCGGAATCTTCATCGCCGCCGTGGTTGGTCACTCCGTCGGGTTCTTCGTGGTCAGGGCTCGTGCTTCTCCCACCGCCGACAAACAATACGACACCGTTCCTAGAGTTTGATTTCCGTGATTCCTGTCTGCCTCTGTTCTCTCTCTCTTGTACTATATCCTTGTCTTGTGGTACTATCTGCTGTAATAAATTACGATTTAACATTGTATTCCTCTCCCCATGGGTGTCTGTTCATTACTACTTTGAATTTTCACACCATCACTTGAACTAACTAGGGCGAGTCAATCGACGCTTTCATATTTTAAATAACAAAACAGCCATTGCGTATAAAGTAATTACTTACTAGAACAGTAGGACAGACAATGCTCATTCTTTTAATAGGCTGACTCGATAAGAGTTAACTTTGGCTTTCACACCTGAAAATCTGATACTGATGGTACTTAACAGTACTGCTTTTATTGCTCATGTTATGATTTGCCGCTAAAGAACAAATGTACAGAACACTTGTTCTTCTTAAAAATGATGCTACATTAACTCTTTAACTCTCATTCAAAAGCTGTGGTCATTGTATAATACTCTCCATCTGGCCAAATAATGACTCATTCGTGTGTTTTGCCTGACCTGAAAATCTCGTCACAGTATTGTACATCTTTGAAGCCCCAGAGCATCGAACAATCTTTTACCAGTAGGCCACAACCGAGAAAACAATCCCTCTCTAGGTGCATCGGCTGTATCTTCAGAATCTTGTGCCTCTGTCCCATCGGAATCCTCCTTCGCATCATCGTTCTGGTTTTCATTTGTTGTCTGCTCTTCTTCTCTATCTTCTGTTGCGACATCAGAAATTTCACCCGGCTTCTTGTCAAATAGTCCCTTAAATTGCTTGCGGGCCTTCCTATTAGCTTCCTGCTCGTCAGCATCAGATAAGCAGCTTTACAACATCTTCTACTTCCTCTTATCATAACATATGGAACGTTTTTTTATAACAAACCTGCTCCGTCTGCTTTAGTTTTACAAGGGCCGCGGTTGCGTCAGGTTCAGATGATTTGTCAACCTTCTTCATCTATAGTGATCCAGAGGCATATTAGAAAATTTGCTACCAGATAAAAAATATTCAACTAAAAACAGCTAACATTGTTACCATTTCGAAGTCACCCTTGGCTTCCTCAAAATCTCCAGCAGCCATGTATGCCATTCCACGACGGTAGAGGGCCTTGACATGAGCAGGATTTGCATCCAAAACCTAACAATTTAATCAGGAGCTTGCATTAAGAAGAATCAAGCTCAAGAATAGCTGAACGAGATTGAGAAACTTCAAACGGAGATGCAGTCCCATAAAAGAAACAGGAAGAGTTATGTGAACTCAAAGAACACCTTATTGCAAGCTTCAATGGACTTCCTGGGCTCTCCCATTTTGAGGTAGCACGCAGCCACATTAAGATTCAACAAATTCTTCCAAAATTCAAGAAAACAGAAAGTCATGACTCAGAAAAAATAGCTCAAGAATATTTCAAAGGACAATTCCTTTTGGTCGTTGGAGGAGATGGGAAAACCTTACTCTTGTGTTCGCAAAAACTTTCCCTTCCTCATCATCTTGTGGATTAACATGGTTAAAATCCCTGAGCACCTGTGGACCAGTTATGCATAGTCTTATGAGGAATTAAAGGAACCATGCATGCAATTCAGAGAGTATTGAAGAAGGAAATATGGACTCATTAATCTCTTGTCATACTAGATGCTTAAACTACGAATCATTCCTTAAAATTCCTCCTACATGGCAGTTTAATCAATCATTAATTCAGCAGATAAGTTGGCACAACTAACTCGAAACCTTTTTGCCTTTTATGAAATCAATGACAACTAAAACTGAAGATTTCATGTAAATCCAATGAGGGGGAAAAATTCATGTAAAACCCAATGGTGGAAAAAATAATACCTTCTCATATTTTGCCTTAGCGAGTTCAAACTTTCCTTCTTTGAAGAGCGTGTTTCCCTGAAGATTGACGACAGTTACAAAAGTTTCCATTTGTTTTTAACATGCAAACTTAAGTGAGAATGGCCAATATCCACAAAACAACCCATTATGCTTAGACTAAACAAGGTAAATATGTGAAAAAGACCACTAAAATATGCAGCAGAAATTTTATAATTATGAAAAAAGACAAGAACGAAAAAAAAGACATACTGTGCTTCTAATCTTTTCCGCTTCATCCATTATCTCCTGGAAGTTCAGACCAGTCCAGTCCTGCAAAAAGAATTATATGAAGCTCAATTTTCAACTGAAAATCTGAGTTAAGATACAAGTAAGATGCATGTCAATACCTTTGGCATCTCAAAACCAAGAAGCTCAATTTCCCACTGAACACAGGCACCTTCAGGAACAGTATCTGGCCTGATATAAGGACAGAAGAAAAAATTTAGTGACATCATTTCAGGAGACAATCTATGAGCCTCTACCCATGCAAGTTTAAGCCAGACTTAAAAAAGCACCTTGGAAACTTGTCATATGCATAATCTGGAGGACACGTGACAAGAGCTAGCTCACCCGGTAACATTAAACGAACACACATTTCAAATCCTTCTGGCACCTACATTGCAAAAAGAAGTCTCATTATATTTGTTTAGTGATATGAGCATACAAAAGGGAATTAGTTTCAAACATCCTAATCCCTAACAAAGTGAGAAAAACAAACTTCCTGAAAGTTATTGTATCAATACTCACACGGCCTTCTCCAGAACTGAACTCCAGAGGCTGTCCATCATTATCAACTCTCGTGTTAATGAAAACTGTCTTGTTTTCGTTAAGAAGCATCCCCTTATAATGAACGCGCAGTAGACTGTCATGGAGAGGGCAATCCATAGGAAACTCACCTATTTTCCAGAGCAATTAAAAAATCTGTAGTACAATGCACGTATGATAATCACAGAGAAGTGCGGTCATGCATAAAAGTGTATCAACTTGCAACCACACAAGCAAAAGTCATAAACTGGAGCTGAATTACATAAAGAAGTACATTTCAGGGATATATTTCATTGGGCATGAAACACATAGAAGCAACATCATCGTAACTCCAACGGTCTTTGATATCTCCCAATAAAAGAGAAAACACAGTACCGCCATTTCCCTATGCTTTTCAAGTGATGCCAATTGAAAAAGATAAATTTAGCACATCCACACACAAAGCTAATCTGGATAAGATATGCCTAGTTACTACTTGTCACAGATTCTGCAGTGAGGTAAAAGTAATAATGAGAAGAATAAAGCAAAAATAAAATAACACAATGCATCATGTTGCTAACAATAATCAAACAGATGTTGCACAAGAGTTCTTCTCTAGTTACTACTTGTCATAGATTCTGCAGTGAGGTAAAAGTAATAATGAGAAGAATAAAATAACTCAATGCATCATGTTGCTAACAATAATCAAACAGATGTTGCACAATAGTTCTTCCTGGTAAGAATCAAATTGCAGAAAGTCACAGGGAAGAAGACTTCTAGCAGGCATATATATAAATAGTCACATTAAGTTCTGAACCCACACCTTCTCCATCACGAAGCCGGCGCTTTATCAAGCGTCCATCTCCAAGCATGTCCCTTACCTGTCAATGCTAAGTGAGAAAATTAGATTACACCGTCACCATCTCCACAGATAATGGATTGACAGGAACAAAATGCATTCATGAAAAGGAATTTTACTGAAAGTTCTTGTATGGCGCAAATATGTTCAAACAATAAGTTAGCCATATTGGCAATGCAGAAGGAGTTTAAGTACCTGAATGAAATGGACAAGCTCCACTTCAAAATGAAGTTCATCAAAACCTTCTACCGATATGAAAGGTGATTCAGTTAAGTACTGACTGGTCACATATATTACAGCTTTTTCCTCTTTTGTCATTGTTCCCAACCCCATCTCAAGACCTTTAGGTACCTGCATCAGTTATGAACAATGATAACTAAGACATGCCATCTGCGTAGAAGAACAATTGAAACATCTTCATTAATTGCTAAAAACCATTGAGCTCTAGACTGATATGTGATGGATATTAGATAAGCTGAAATGAGAATACACAACCAACCTCAGCCTTTCCAAAAGTAAAGAAGAATGGCTCCCCTTGTGTGTGTGACAAAATTACTTTCCCATCTCTTGTCCTCGCAGATATCCTGAAGAGAGAACATGTACACAACAAGAATAAAAGGATGATAATTCATCTTTTAGTTCAGTAGATGAACATAAGAAACGAAGGAAGCAATTTGGATAAAGCTTTTTTTACCAAGCTTTTACTTCATAAGGTTCCCTTGGTGATTCCCAACCTTCTCCGTCGCTTAATATCTAAACAGACAACAGAAGCTTTAAAATAAATCACTTCATACAACATACATTTTTAAGTATTTTCCAAACATCTCAAGGCGAGATAACATGAGACTTTCCTTCTATAACATGTTGTGGTATCAGTTATTGACATTTCTTTCATGGAAGTAAACAGTAATAAATCATACATAATGCAACAATGAATTAAACTAGTATACCTTCTTTACAACCCCTAAATCATCGCTAACAACCTGAAAAGATTGAGAAATTATTAAATATTAGGATTATAGATTCGCTTCTAAAGTAATGTAGACTTCAATTTATTCCAATAAGTAGCACAACATAATAAGCTACCGGGAGGTAAGCTTTTACAAACAAAAGGATATCAACAAAGTTAGGTACACACCTTGGCTTTAGAAAACTCTATCAACTCAACCTCAAAATGAAGTTCATCATCCTTCGGAAAGCTACTCGGAGGAGAAACTGGACAGTTCGCCTCACCATAGTGCATTTGAGGTTTCATTTTGAGCTGAAACAGAAGAGATAACCAACCTCAAAAACTAGACATGAGCATACAAAGTTCAGATTTCATTCACAGACTCAGTAATTTGGAAACCATATTCGATGGCCTTCCAAAAAAATAGAAAAGGAATCAATTCTTGCAGAAGAAGTATACGTATATTACAAAATGTAGAAGCCAGTACCATTGCTACTTCACCCTTCAACATTGTGAAAAGCCCTTCCACCAATCCCAACAACATTTTACTTTTCCCCAAAACTTGTCTTATTGGAGCACCCTTCCCTGTCAAACAAGGGGCAAATAAATCAAATAAATTTTCAAACCAAAAACCAAAGAACCTACAACTTCAACAGCAACTCTAAGAATTCACAGCATACTTGCAACCATACAGTGAACTCACCTCCATTTTCTGATCTAGTAGACTCAACTACAACTCCATCCAACGTTCTAACAGTACAATGGTAAATCACCTACAAATGTAGAACACTAATTTGTAAACTCCATTTTGCCTACAATACCAGATTAAAAAAACTAATCGAGCAATTCGAAATTTAAGCATCTGAAACACAGAAGAAGTAAATAAATATAGTAATTAGATCAAACACAAACCTGATCACCTTCTATTGGTTTAGCATCACCGCCTCCCGGTCTCATCTCCGCTTTCATTAAACTCTCAGGCACAATGTGCTTCCTCCTAATGACCAAATTATATTTTCAACAACAGAATACAAATTTAAACTAAACACAATGAAACACAAAACCAAGAATACTAAACAGTAATCAAACCTCTTCTCGAGCTCAGTAGGCTCTTTCTTCTTCTGCTGTGGGTACCCAGGGGCCGGCGCCGCGTCATCATCATCAGTCATGGTCGACGATCGAGTGCCGAAAAAACACACGAATTGAGCCCGCAGATGGTCGAATTTAAAAATATAACAAACTACTGTAAGATGAAATGTAGGTGCGAGTTCGACTAGTCAGCTCAGCAACCCAAGAAAGGGCTGAAATGGGAATTACGTGAAAAGTTTGGAGGTAGAAGAAGAAGAATCCGTGACTGATTGACCCTCAGCTGTTTGACTTCTGATTTGTCGAGAAATCCAAAGTTTAAATTATCAAGTAGGGAGAAGTTACGACGGTTGATTAGAGGGGATAATGATCGATTGCATTGACGATACAGTGGTGGGTGGCACACGCGATTATTGTAGGTGTCTAGAAGTTTGGCTCCACATGGTTAGGCCTAGCCGCCTAGGCCGGTTTGTCTCGTTAGCCAGCGGGTGGGGCTTCTTGACAAGCAGGATTTAGTGTTGGGCTTCAACTATTAAAGCCCATTAATATATTTTCTTAGAGTAGGTTCTTACTTTTTGTAAGTGTAATAATAGAAGCGTTATTACTATTATTAGTGTGAGTGTGAGTAGTACAATAATTTGTTAATTTATTTTTCGATCATAGAGTAGTTAGTTGTTGAAAATATTTTATTTTTTAATAGTATTTCTATATAAAGTTAATATTTTATTTCATCACATTGTAATGTTATACTCCCTCTGTTTCCTATTAAATGAATTTCTAAAATAGTAGAAAAACGTAAGTCGTTGATTTACGGACTTATTTTATTTCTTATTGTTTCATTTTTTTCTTTTAATTTCCACTCAAATTACCAGACCATCATCAAATTGGGTTGATTCAAAAAAAAAATTATCATTTGCACAAAATATATGGTTCGAAAAAAATAAAATAACAAATACTTCAAACAGTAAAAAAACGTAGAAATGTCAATTATTGGGAAACGGAGGGAGTATATATTTACAACGGCCAACGTTAGTTGCAATCAGGTAGTAAAAAACTTTTTTATTTTTAATTTAAATTTTAAATTCGGATCTAAACTTTTTAAAAATTACGTTAGAACATATTATCCTTGTTCGAATAAAATGAATTTTATATCGAAAAATGAAAAAGGTACTTGCAAAAAAACAATATTCACAAGAAAGTCATTATCATTGAGACCTTAAAACTTGGGTAGCTCGTAATATTTTAATAGAGAGTACCTATTTTTCAACAAATGCAACTAAACAAACAAGTAGGGGTATACGAAGCATGCAATGCCAACTTGCAAGCGACATGTTCTCATACTTTTTGGACTATAGATCCTGCAAACTTTGACCATTAAATTAAATACTGTCACGCCGTTAATTAATTGGACAGTATCGTCGTGTTGAAGAAGAAGAGTGTCTTTTTCACATGTACGCGTGACAAAAACGGTACTGGAGTTTATAACGCAGCATCGCCGTGATCTCTGCTAGAAAACAGAGCCGTACGGTATCATCAAAAAGCTTATATAGTAGTACTAGTATTTATTTATTCATTAACTAACCCATGGTAGTAACATCACACCACACGTCTATTATCAGTCATATGATTTTATACTTACTTTTATGGTTGGTGTAATGAAATTAATATATCTACTACAATGGAATAGGTTGGTTTGTTGGTTGAGCAACTCTAGAATTTTTATGACTTTTCTTTTGTGTGGGTAGATAGAAATAGGTAAGGTTTTTTTTTTTTTTTTCTCAAGTATAATTTTATTCAACTATTATCGAGCCTCTAAAAAAACGTGATTTTTTTACCATAATTTTTTCACTCCAAAGACTTAAATTTTAGACATTAATTAAGGGTAAATAAATCAACGTTAATAATAGTTAGTACCTTTTAATATTGAATGGGAGTATATTTTAAAAAAATAAAAATGGTTGTCCCACTCAGCCTAAGAGTTATGCAATAACTCGCGCTGCTGGAAGCTGTACGAAGTCGGCAAGATTTATTTTTGTTGTTTTTTTTTTAAAATAAAAATAAAATATAGAGTTGAAAGAAAAAAGTCAGCGACAGAATTAATATTAACAGAGGCGAGCTGGAGTACTAGACATATATGAAATTTCAAGTAGTATCAAAGGCGTGTTCTACCACTAAATTAATAGTTCGTCATACAAACCTCCCATCTGGAGGCCACTATACCAAAAACGAGAGAAATTTTATTCTTTTTATTCTTTTTTACGTTCCCATGTCGCCACGCGGGAGGAACATGGGGACGTAAAAAGGGGGATTTCTAAGAAATTCAATTTCAAACATTTAAGTCGGCAACAATTCGTTCTTTTGTTCTTTTTTACAAAAGAAAAAATGTAGAGATTGATAGAGGCAATATTTTTGCATGTAAAAAGCAGGATTGACACGTCTTGCGAGTTGCTAAAATGGAAAATTTTGGGTGCACACAGCCGACACCAAATAGTGGTATGCGGCAGCGGCACTACTACTGTAGCTAAGCTAACAATAAATATTCGACATATAAAAAACATGAATGGGAGTACTGTTTTTTTAATAATCTCTTACCGTACTCGGTCTCTTTCAATCTCGTTTGAATATTATCAGACTCTAAAAAAATAATATTATTTTTTAAGAATTGTTTACTTTATCGTTAGCTTTCCTAAAATCATTTACTCCATCGTTCATTGTTCTAAGATTAGGAGAAGATGAAGAGGAGAAAAAATAACAATATCTAAAATAAAAATGGAAGCGAGTGTGATTCTAATGACAGTGTCATCGTTACCAAACCTTGTAGAAAAAAATGTACATGGTAAATACTTTTCAATTTTCTTTCAAATTGAAATTACTCAGAGGTCAAGGTTAATTGACTAAATTTTCACACACAAAAAAGAAAAGAAAAGAAAAGAAAAAAAGTACTAACTCAAACTAAATTAATAACATGATGCTATAATTGTACAATTAGAATAGCCTCTGGGCCCAACAGAGTTTAAATTCTTGCCTAATTAATGACAACCATGTAAGCACTTTTGGGCCCAACAGATATATAATTAGAATAGACTCTGGGCCCAACAGAGTATATATTTGTTCATTAATCAACAAAAAAAAAAATCAAAAATCAAAATTTAAAAATTTAATTAAAACAATGATGCAAAAATCGATGTATTCTCTCTTAATATTTGTGGTTTAAAAGTGTACCAAGAATTAGGTTCTAAAGTGCTACAAAGTCGTAGATATTTTTTTTAATGAAAACAATGATAAAATCTTGGATATTTTGTTTTTTTGTATTTTTTGCCTAACTACAATTAGTGACAATACGATGTAACAGTAACACTAATGCGTGTACGCAAATCTCCAAATCCGAAATCAGCCGCCACGTAGTGCAAAATTAGATTACATCAGCTCAAGACAAAAAAAGAGGGGAAATTCCTTGTTTTATTGATAAAAAAAATCCCTTCATTCTTTTCAATTCAATAATTTCCTTTTTAATTGAAAAGATTTAAACTATGATTTTTTAAATAAATATCTTAATTAATCATCGTTCGCTTAATTTCAATATTTTTATTTATTTAATATATAAGGAAAAAAATTATCCTCCTACCATCGAATCAAATTTATTACCCATCTTATAAACAGATCATGTGCTCAAAATCTTTAAACTTTGTAAATTATAGTATAGAAATAAATATCATTAAATTCGAGTTTTGAAAATTAAAACAAAACGAGCTCCAAAAAGTGATTCATATCTCATCCAAGATGGGTTGGAAAAAAAGGTTTAATTAGGTATAAATTGAGGTCATAGTTACAACTTAGTCAGGTCCATGTCTTTTCAGCTTATTTCCAATATATATTCTTCTTTTTTTAACAGCTTAATTAATCAACAAAATAGTCAAATTGATATTGCACCTGAATTTCCAAATACCTTCTAATGTTAGAATCTCTGTAGAAACCCGAAGAACCACATGAATACATGATTCCAAATTCCAATAATGATAGTCAGAATACCAACTAATTGAAACATCACCCCATCTTAGCCCACCTCCTAATTACAAGAAATTTTAGTGAAGTTTAGAAAATTCTATTTTCCATTCTTAAAAACTTACTTTTATTAAAAAAAAAAATCTTTTACATTTTATATAAAAAAATTATAAATAATGGTGTCAAATAATTAAAATTAGTTTGTGTGTAGGTCAAAAATAAACATACTTTCAGAGGGAGGGAGTATTCTTTCTTGATCCCTCTCAACCTTCTCTCTTCTCCTCCCAAACATAACACCATACAAGTTACAACTTTAATGACAAAATCAAATTGATCAAGGGTTCAAGTCACTGATTTACTTATCGAATTGGCCAATTCAATCCATTTTTTAAAACTATGCTCTTATTATTGTATGCTATTTTTAAAAAAAAAATGTCACACAATTTTAGAAAATTGTGATTTTCCTTTTTTTTATTAGAAGTTGAAATTGTGATGAGATGGGAGAGTATCGAATGAATGAACGAAGGTTTGAGGGCGGCAAGGTAACATGACTAGGTCAAAAGAAACGCATATATAGCAGAACATGAAAAGCACTCAATAACAAGTCATAACCACCACAAAACGACACATCAACCGACGTTTTCCTTACCAAAAAATGGCCTTTCCCCATAATCGCCCCCGTACAGCACAAAGTAGTGCGCACCACGTGATCGATAAAATGCCAACACCAAATCCACACACACCCATCAATCGCCGGCAAACGAGCATGATTGCTGGCGATGCTACTAGCTCGATTTCACGCCACGGTGAAAGTAACAATCGCCGGTGCTTGCAAGTTGCAAACTACAAGCAGCATTCTTTAATTTTAAAGGCGGGGAGGATACCAAAAGATCTGCCAAAGAAACGACGGCGTGTGAGTGTTTGACACGTGTAATTAACTAACATGCGTGTGGGCCCATTTTACGACAGGCTAAAGGCGGCTCATTCTCAACCGTGTTGTCAGATTGAGAAGATACTTCAATACTAAGCAATTACGGCTAATTACTGCTCTATACTCTTCCTTAAACGCCATTAAGAATCCATCACTGTTCCTTAAACGCCAGTTGTCTTTCAGGTTTCTGATTCGAGTTTAGACTGTTTGACACTCAATATGGTAACTGAATACTGATAATTACTAGTTTGATCGCTAATGTGTCCTCTCATAGAGCAAGAGTGCTAGTTCGATCATTACGATGTGTAATAAATAATCTATCGAGAACACTTTACTCCTTTAAAAAACCACGTTAATAATTTGCCGAGAATACTTTACTCCCTGAGTGAGCCGTATTTTGAATGAAAAACTAAAGTGACCTGGATTTAGACCTAAAAACGTAAACTCTTCATTTGGATGAAGGAAATACTAGTATTAATATTATACATTAAATTTTGATGTTGGCTGCAAAATGAGCAGATCTAGTCTTGCAACAGATCTGGGGAAGGGAGAAAGCTCCTTTAGTCTTTAGCATGTTCTTTCCAGACTGGAATAGAACTGCCAACATAGCTGTGCAAGTCTGCAACTCATGACTTAATGATTTTATATTTAATTTGCATTGAAACACTCACTATTCTTCGTGAAATCATGTTCCAAGCGACTTTGAATCTTGAAACCAGGGGCGCGGCGCAGAACACATCCTTCCGGGCACAAAACAGGGCTTAGAACATGATAAAAAAACAATCTTTCAGCACCTCTTGGCAGGAATTTTAAATTAAAGAACAGCTGGGCAAAACCCAAGAAAAGAGAAGACAAGATCGAAAAAACCTATTTCATTTCATTTCATTATTTAATAGATGGCCATGGATTTGGGCAGACAGGCTGTAATACATAAAACCAGCACAAACATTAAAATTGAAGGAGAAAAGTAGTAGTAAAACTCCCCAGCAAAACATGGTTTTTTCTACCTTTTCTTCTTCTTCCCTAAATCAAATCTTCTGAATTATTAACCCAAAACCACAAAAGAAACCCAACTCCACTTTCTCGGCCAACAAAACGAACAAAAGCTGCTGCTGCTGCTAAGGCTTCTTGCTTGCATCATGTCACTTTTCTTGAAAAACCCAGAAACCCTCTTATTTTTCTCCTAGTTCTAACCCAAAAAAACATATTTCATAACTAGTATTTCTTTTTAGTTCTTTCTTCTCCATTATCACCTTTCTTTTTCTTTTTTCTTTTCCTTCTTCATCAATCTTTTTCCCACTGTATACTACTTACTGCTTGCTTTTGCTTTTGCTTTTCCCTATAAAGAACTAACATCCCCCCCTTTCAAATTCCTAAAAACTTCACTATAATAGGTTAAAATCCCATAAAACACAAATCAGTAAGTCCATTCTTGTGGTAACCGGAGCTCCACATTCATCCCCTGTTGTTGCCTGAGAATATGCTTCTGTTGTGAGACATTGCTCTTTCGACCCCTTGATGCAGCAGCTGTAAATAACAATTAAAAAATTACACAAAGGAGTTAGTCAAGCTCAAATCTTTAATAAACTATTGTTTAAATCAGATCAGACCCAAAATAATTAAAGTATATGTAATTAATTACCACTGTCAGGGACGAAAGCTCCATTGAAACGCGGCTGATACTGTGGCTGTGCACCCATGTCCTCCAAATTCAAATTCAAGGCCTGCACTACTCTTGCTGGCAGTAGAACTGTAGAAACTGTTTAATTAACAAAAACCCACGAAAGATTTCAAATCAGTACTATTCACTTAAAAATAGAGGGCAGAAAAAACAAGCATGGGTTACAACCTAATAAAGACACCAGATCTGGCCAAATCATGAAATTTCACAAGAAAAGGGGACGAAAGAAAAAAAACAAAAGGCAGGCAAGCACTAGCCGCATGAGTGATAGGTAAAAGATGGAAAATGAGGGGAGTGGACTATTGACTGACCTGGCTTCTTGCGTGATTCAGTAGGAGTACCGATTCGCCGAGGCAAAAACACTCCAGTACCAACACATTCCCTTTTAGTTCCAGGGTTTCCAAGGAAAACAGCTCGCATTCCAGACGCACTTTGCGGTTGTTGTTGCTGTTGTTGCGGCGGCGGCGGGTTAGCGGCAGCTTGAAGAGAAGGCCAAGCAGAGGCAGACAAACCAAGAGGAGCCCTAATATTATTAGTACTCCTTCCTCTGTTACTGTTGAGCCCTGCTGCAACCTGACCCTGACCCCAAACACCAGAACTCTGCTGCTGCTGCTGCTGCTGTTGATGTTGATGTTGCTTAATCATTTGCTGTTGCCTCATATGATGAAACTGTAAGTAACATAAGGAAAGATCTAATTAGTAATTAATAAATTTGAAACAAAAGTAGGAGTGAGGTTAAGAATAATTTTTAAATATAATCTGGTCTGGTTAATTACTTGAGATGCTTGCAACTTTTGGTAGGAGAGTGACTGGTATTGTTGCTGTTGATGGTAGAGTCCAACATCAGGGTTGTTTTTCAGAGGAACAGTGACCGGAGATGGTTTCCTTGGTGGTGGGGCCACAACTCTGTTGTTGTTGTTGTTAAACGCACCGTATAGCTCCTCGTCGTCTCTTCTCATCTTGGCTACCTCCCCTGCAGCCGCAAACAGCAGATCCCAAGTCGCCGGAGGTGCAGAAACGCCGCCGCCGGAGATTCCATTTGGGCTTCCATGGCTTGATCCCCGCCCACAACCGCAACCACTCCCAACCGAGCAGAGCGTCGATTGCGGCGATCCAGAAACAACCCTCCCCTGAAAAATACAGAAAATATCCCTAAATCTCCATTTCAGAAAAGGAAAAAAGAAGAAGCCAGTATTCGTATTTAGTTAAAAATAAATAACTACAGTACCTTGGCGTTTTCGGTGGCGAACGACTTGTCGTTGCGCAGGAAATCAAGGTCTTCAAGAGTGGAGTGACCCATTTGGCGAGTCAACCCAGCAAGGTAATCTTCCTCGTCGGAGGACTCGGTTTCAGTGGTGGACCCCACAACGGACTCAACTGGAGAGCTGAGATCTGAAGAGAATCCTCCGCCACCGGCGAGACCAACACCGCCGCGGAAAGAGTCAAACCCGTAAGGGAACTCGAGAGGAAACAGAGGAGCGTCAAAGCCAAACAAGTCCTTAGTGTTTTTTAACCCACTCGGAGTTTTGGTTTTGGCCGTCTCCGTAAATATGTCGTCGTTGTCAGTTAAGAACTTGGGCGGAAGCCAAAACTCGCCGTCATCCAAACTTTCAGCAGCCATAAGGAACAGAAGTGGGGAAGAAAGGCACAACTGCTGCTGCTTTACTGGGTTTCTTTTGGGTTTTGCTGCTGCTGTGGTTAGGGGAAAAAACGCGGAGATGGGTATTTATGGTGAGATTACAGGTGTTTTTTAGGGTTAGGAGAAGAGTGACAGCGAAGAACAAGGAAAGAACAGGACAGAGAGGAGAGGATGAGAAGAAAAAGGGAGGGAACGAAATTGGGAGAGAGGCGAGTGAGTTAGGGTGGGGCTGGGCTGGAGGGAGTTTGTATATGTAGAAGCGGCGAGGCCCAGAAGAAAAAGAAAAAAGAAAAATGTAAAGGTAGTAATTTACCAATTTTATTTTTTTTTAATTTCCTTTTCTACCACCAATCGCAAAGAAGGGCCGGTGGGTGGCACGCGCAGAGTTGCAGCCAGGTAAGGTATGGTGAAGGAGGGAGTGGGGCCATGAAGGGGAGTTCAGATTTGAGAGGGAGGGAGGGAGGTGGGGGTGTGCATGTGACGGGGCCAGGGCAGGGTGGTGCTTTTGAATTTCTTGTCTTTTAATAAATTATTTTGGTCTCTAATTAACCTCTTAAAAAATTAATTGATCACCAAGTTACTGACTAGTACTTGCTGTGTTGAGGGATTAGGGATGATTTTCTTTACCTACCTGAGTAAATTCAACACTTTAATGGGCTAAAATTTCTTTCTTTAGCGGCTGAATATATTCAAGGAAATTTACTATGAATCGATATCACGTGCGGCAACATCAAATTATGAAATAAGTAACGTTTTTCTGTCCTGACGCCTATAAATTAAAAAATATGAAAAATGTATAGAATATAAGTAACGTTAGTGTTCCGCTGACTCTATCTGTCATCCTCAATTAAGCTCATTGAAAAAAAATTATCTAAGGTATATAATCAATCATCCATCCAGCTTAACTTGCATGATTAATAGACTTGTTTGACTTAAATATAAAATAAATTGTTGATTAATGAATCCGTTCTTTTTAAAAATTTAAAAATAACCAAACCAAAATAGCTAACTTTATATCCATATTGTAAATAGTGATATTATATAATCTATCTGCTAGCACTTTAATAAATTTATTGAGGTTGCGAACAAATGTAAGGTGCAATGACCGGAGGAGGTTAGGAAGCAAGTAAGTCTATTATATCATCGCGCTTGTAACCGCAAAATACTCAAAAAGTGCAAGTAACGCCGGCATTGTGCTAACTTCATTTTCCATCCTTAAAAAAACTATTTGAAAAGGTTAATATTCAATATTGTAATTAATTACTTCCAAATTTAACTCCACGATTAAATGACTTGCTTGATTTGAATTGTGTCTGGATTTCTAAAATAGAAATAACCAAACCTAAACAACAACCTTTATATTCATATCATAAACCACGATACTATATAATCTATTTAATTGCTTTACTTTCCTCAATCATTTTAAACTAAACCACCAACCACGATCATACAACTCGATTAAATTAGTATTTCTTAGAAAAAAATCAATTAATTTATTAGGTAATAGTTGATTTACTCTCATGTTCTAAACAAGTATAATCTAGGAAGTGCTAATTGAGGTTGAATTAATAAAAATCCAATACTGAGTAAAAAAAAAAATGTACATTAATAATTCAATTGAAATTAAAAAGTTGGTACTTTCTTTTTAAATTCAATAAAATTCTAGGAGAAATGATAATTAATTCCTTTACTCCCCGAAATAACTTCAATTAATTACTTTTTTTTCTTTCTTTTAGGTGGTTCATAATGATTAGTATTTATTTATTTATTTAATGTTGAGTGTTGTTGTGGTGGTGAGGTGAGTGAGTGGGGAGGGTTTAATGGCAGAGTGAAGAAAAACAAGCAAAAAAATTAAAAATGGTAGCAGCACGACGTGACCGTCCTCTCTCTTCCCTTTCTCTTCCTTTTCGCATTTCGCGTAACAAACAGCACAGACATTTGTCCTCCCCCTCCAGTCCACATGGCACATCGGGATGCTTTGCCAGTAAGATATTAGCAACCACTCCTCTGCAAATTCTCCCCACTACCCTTCCTACCCCACTTTATTTACCCCAATGCCATTCCCCTTCTTCAATATTTACAAAACTACCCTCCCGTTTTCTTCTGTTCCCTGTTTGGCAAACGAGAATGTGGACGTGTAAGCGTCAGTTTTCAGCATCAAAAGCCTGTGGCAGTACTTAGCAGTAGCTGGTAAAGATTTGCAAATATCTTTTTCATTTCCTGTTCTTTTTCTCCGATGAAATGTCTAAAAATGGATCCAATTGTAAGAAATTAAGAATTTACCAAGTTTTATGTCAGCCCATTTTTGTGAAAAGAGAGAGGATGGGCAGGTATCTAAGACATGGGCTCACATCTTTGTCGGCATTGTTGAAATTGTAAGCATGTTTTGTGATTTGAGATTTGTGATTTAAGACTAGTCACGTTTTCTTGTGGTTTTTTTCATGCAGCAGTTCTTGATGTTGAAATCACAGCATGCTCTTTTTTTGTGAAAAAGAAATTAAATACGAAAGAAAAAGATGTCACCGAGGTGTTTCTCTTGCTCGTTTCGAATAAAAAGATTAATTTTATTCAGAAGAAATTTGTATTTAATGAGAATATCAAGTTAATTTTATATATTTGAGTCTGGAAAATTAAAACCGACAAGGTTAGAGGAATTGATTGAAATTTTCAAAATAAGCTAAGAGAATATTAGAAAAGAAAGTTGAATAAGAAGTGATTTGTGTTACGGAAATGCTATTAAATATCAATTGATGCTAATTTTAATAGATCGATTTTTTATTTATTTGATAGGAGTAGAAGTAGGTGGAATTCGATCGCCACCAATGATGTGGGAAGGCTTACTTCATTAAATTATAAATTGCGACCACATCAAGCTTACCTACAAACAGCTTCATGGCAACAGCTGCACTATGAAATTAATGTTTCATATCAACAGTACCTTTTTTTTCTCTTTTAAAAAAATAGATTAGTTTATCTAATTTCCATAGGTAAAAAAGAAATGACTTCCAATAAAAACCAAAGGCCCAATGAAATTGCGAAATAAAAATCAGAGGTGTATACAGGATAATATGCTCTTGGTAAAATGGAAAAAACATTACGGCGTGTCTTTTACTCTCGTCTTGTTCCACGTACACATTTGCCGGCGTCGGACGGCTCGTCTTTCACATATCCTCGTGGACGCAACTCGCGCCATTAAACTCCATTTTATAAGAACCTCAAAGTCCACAAATCGCATTACTCGCTTTATAAACGTAAAAAACATCAAATTCGAAAAATAAGAAAAAAGTGGTGGACATGATAAGGACGTGCTTACTTGCGGACATGGACATCACAGGACTAGATGACTAGTAGAGTGGATAATTAAAAGCACTTATTAATTGGAGTATTATTGTTCATCAATTACTCCTATTATGGTAAAAATAATTTACTACTCGTCGAAACTAAAATTCTGCTTTAATTTTATATTCTAAACACTTTTTTTCCCCTTACCGTTAATAATTACATAATCGAATCAACGATTTATTATTTAAGGAATAAAAGCATTAAATCATTTATTGGTAATTTTGATATACAATTCGCTATGAAACTAACCTATAAACTTATATTTATGAAATAAATAGCAACGAAATACAACTTTAATAGTAAGAAGTATTGTTTTTTTAATCATCAATTTTAGAGTTCAAATAAGTATGTTTCACCGATGAAAAAAAAAACCGATCATTTCAAAATAGGGAATGTTATTTGGGTGACATTTTAAAAAATAGCGCGTGACATGGCACTTAAATGGTTCTTAACCCGACAATTCAGCATGTTTCCTTCAACCCAAAAAGCATTACTCTTAGACGCATCGTATTGAAATAGTTATCGTGAAAATTCAGCCTGTATTTATTTAAAATAAAATGACTATTTTCTTTTTTTTCTTCGGTCGTACTAAAAAAAACTCATTGTGGAGCATGTCTTTGGTGTAAAACCCATTCCTGGTTAACAATATTTTGAACTTTGGCGCCGAAAGAGAGCGAAGATTGAACTGGGTGTAAATTGTAATGTCGCTTTCATGGCATTTTTTTTGACTTGTGTGAAGCCACTAAAGCAACAAAAGGGTGCAATTCTACAAAATGCAAATCCCCAATTTTATAATTATTTTACATAACTTTGACCCCCCAAAATAATTGAATTCTCGTGACTGCTGGGATTTTCTTTGCTTCGGCTGTATCAAAAGGTTGTCTTCACGTATAAACACAGAAAATTTTAAAAATCATCATTTTGGATAGATTAATAGATTTTTCTCTTATTATACGACTCAACCCAATTTGTTTAATTTTAAAAATAATAATAATAATGATCTATTTTAAATTGACGTGAGATTCTAATATGTTTAATTTATAGTGTGAAAATACGTACCGTTTATAATAATTTTAAGGATGCTTATATTTGAAGAACATCTTAATCAGACATGTTGCATATGCAATTTTTGTAGGAAATAATAATGACAAATAACTGTTCTTATTCCACTAAAGTGTGAAATTTGAACATCATAAGATAGCTAGTAACTTTTAATAAAATGGGCGGTGCATGGTGCTCTAGACAGAGCATTCTTAGCAATCAATCAAGACCATGCGTCGAGAGCATGTAGCAAACGACGTCAATAAAGTATTACTTTTCTTTTTTATTAAAAAAAAAAGAGTGGAAACTTAATTAATTAAAATTAAATTACGTGGAAATAGCGCCCTCCTTCTTTGCGTCCCTGTCGATGTTTCCATAAAAATGAATGAAAACAAAATATTTTGTGCACCAAAATTAACTAAAACGAGGTATAAAGCTCACGATTAGATTGATTCCACGGAAGAAAAAAAACTATATTAAAAAGAATCACCAAGCAAGTAAGTAATTGACCTCTTTATAACAACGAGGCTTAATTGATTTCTAACGATAAATACAAAATTTAATTAACATGTAATTCATTAATCGTACGTTTTGTTATTGGTAAAGGTATCGTAATGGATTTGAACCCACCTCCATTTATAAAAAAAATACAAAACCTAATATAATTAGAATTCTTTTATAATATTATTTTAAATTTTCCATTCAATTTTTCTATCGAGTGAGTATATTATAACTAATTATATATTACATTAATTTCTTGACTTGCCTCGTAAGATATTTCCTTATATATATCAATTATTTCCTTAATTGTAAACAACCATGTGAATTGTACGGAGTGGAGTGTATTCTAGTTGGATTTTCACACCAAATCAACACTGAAATGAGAGTAGCTAGAAAGAGCGGGCTCGTTCTTAAATGCATCCGATAGAAAAAAACACGTATATAATAATAACCTACAACTCAATTTATCCGGTTAGTTAAAATACATTAATTTTATTTAGAATTATTATAGATCATTTTATTAGAGGATCGTTTCAATCAATAAGTAAATGTATATTACATCGGTTGCATCTAAAAGAAGCAAAAGAAACAATGATAAGGGCGAAAAAAAGGTATTTATTTTCTTGGATATTTGATAGTTACTTACTAACTAACTAACATATGATGTCGCTCGGAAGGCAATAATGTGATCACTTGGGTTGTGTTTTCTGTTTTTATAGTTGAATAATTGAAGCCGTGAGTAGTGGCAAATGGCGGGAGAGTAAATGGATTCCAGGTGGCGTGGGTCTTGTCTTAGCCCATGAGCACCGTTAGCATAGCAGTGTGAAATAGTGAATCCAATATTTTAAAAAAGTTTAGTATACAGTTAATAAGAAGTAATATACAAATATAAGATTAATAATTTATTTATTAAAAAAAATGAGAATATCGAACTATTTATAATAAATAAATGTTTTTTTTTTAAGTCTAAATTATGTATATCGTTAAATTTACTGAGTTAAGAATTAAGATTATTCATGTTTATACATGCTTAGCCTATTAAAGATAAATTATCAAACTTACGATCTTGCTTAAGTGATCAGAGTGTGAAATTATTTGCACTGAACCCGTATTAGTAAATAATTATTATTTTTAACAATAATTGTTTGGGTATATTTTTGAGTGAACCTTAAGCTTGCTCGCATTATTCCTATCTTCTCAGCTTTTAAGGCTGGCCACGTAAAGGTAGGTCAGCTTCCATATATACCACCTCACCTCTATGTTCTTTTCTTTGAAATTTTGAATCCTAGGCTGCATTTCCTCCTCTCTTTTTATCTCTTCTTCTTTTTAGTACTATTTCTTTTTGTAGGCCCATAAAGACATTAAGAAAAATTGGACCCAAAAATCATACACGATAAATTAATAAATCCAACAAAAAAAATAATATCTTCTTGAAATACTTTAGCTTATCAAATAACATAAGATAGTTCTTTCTTTAATTTTATCTAGTCATTGACCGAAATTTAATTTACCAACATATTAAAAGTCTATTTGGAGTTACTTTCTATTTCTTCTGCACCATAAATTTATAGTGAGAAAAAACAGAAAATAATCTTAAATATAGACCATAAACAAAATCTATTATCAACCATAATAATACTTTGTAGTACTAAATCGAGCCACAATTTATTAGCACTAAGCACCGCTCTTTATTAACCGTACGTACTTTTGTCAATTTTAGTAAGCTAATTAAGATTAGATTCACAATAGTTAAAAGGTATGTCTGTTTTGTAGGTCCCGGTTGGTCACATGCTTAGGATGCTAATTAAATTCACAACACGCATATGGAAGTGTCACATGGACGACGTGCTACAAGTATGTGATGGGTACATATATATATATGTATAGATAAATGTCATATACCCTAATGTTTTCTACTAACTTTTGGATAGTAAATTAAAATTGAATGTAACATTCCCGTGATCCATCATCAATGTAAGCATGCAATAGCATTGATCTATAATATTTAATTAATATTTTTTTTGGGTCACGAAACAGATCCCAATTACATTGATACACAAAAGTTAAATAAAAGCAAAAGATTATTAAGTTTTTTTTTTTTTGGTGTGGATGAAATCAAAAGGAAAATAAACCATCCTAGTAAAGCCACTAGGTAGACAAAAAGAGTGGCAAAATTAATCTTAAGGAACAAGCATAATAATTCATGGGATATAAAATATTAAAATAAAAATAAAAAATGGAAGATCCCATCTGGGTTTTTTAAAAATTTGTCCTAGATATGCTTTTTTGTTTTGTTTTGTTTCTCAAATGATGTTTTTTTTTTTCTTTTTAAATTAAGAGATTCATTTGAAGTCATTTGTTAAGAGTGTCTTTTTGTGGTGTAGTCATGGTATCGTAGAGGGACATGCACATGGGGATCCATCCAAGTTGGTCTGGGTTTCTTTCGTTTTGCCCATTTCAGGAATATGCACTTCATCTAACCACTCGTAGTTAACCTTAATCCCCTGCCAATTTTAAGGAAAATGACCTATAATCAAGCACACTCCTATAATTGCTGTATTAGTTAATTACTCTAAGTTCGAGTCACTAATTTTAGGATCAATCGTACAACTTTATAGATCAATAAACTTATAACTCAATGATATATCGTACAAACGAGAAAATATCTGAAATTTGAGTCTCAGAAATATGCTATCGATGTGGTAATACCAATAGTTTTTTATAGTCCAATCGTAGTGTTGAAGACAATTAAAATTAAGATTAAATAATTTATAGTATAATCCACCGCGCTCAAAGAAAAAGAAAGAAACAGGGCGTATAATATATAGTATGGCAACCTTCAAGTTGAAGACATAGACACTATACGTTCAATTCGATTGTAATGATTAAACAGTCTCTTGTGCTCACTTACATCCCTATCATGGACACATATTTTTTTTTTAAAGTTTCATTGAATTTCCCCCCAATCAATTCCTTTTAATTTTAAAACGAGATATCTCTTCACATGATTTATTATATTCTGATTTAAATATTATCAAACTCGAAATATAAATTAAAAGTGCGTTGATAATTTCATTAAGTTTTTGACATTGAAAAAACGGGACATAACCCTAATCTAAAGCCCTAAAACAAGTCTTAATGGTTCATATATATATAGCATAGATAGAACTTGTGAGTTCAAACTGTCCAACTCTTTTGACATTTTTTAGTGGTGGGGAGGGACTGATGAGTGGCGCATAGTATTGATTAATTATTGCTAATTATTAGTATTTTTAATCCGCAATCATAAACAATTAATTAACAGAAAACAGGAAAAAGAAAAGGTTGGGGTTAACCATGATTTAATAGAGAATATCGAGGAACATGTCACCTTGATTAACGGATTAGGAATGGGGATGGATGGGGTTTAGTTTTAGTGTCTGTCTCCAACTCCAAATTGTCGTTTCCTTTTTGTGGTGTGACTGTCGTCTGACTGTCCAAGTCCATACTCCATATGGTTGGAAGAATTTAGGAGATTCTTCTTTAGATGAAAACCTTTGACCATATGTACCCTTTTCTATGCTTTGGTTAGCTAACTTAGCCGCATCTTTGACTAACCGACTCAAACCCCAATAAAATTCTGCAATGGACATCAACTGTCACTCTTGCTTAACAAATCTTTTTAATCCTAAGCCGCAAGTTTGGTAGGAGTTCTATTCACCTTTTTTATTTTTTACTATTTTTTTTTTAGTGTTTCAATTTCTTTTAGATAAAAAATTAACGACGATCAAACGCTCTTGAATTTAAAAAATATATAATTCTCTTATTATGATTTTAATTTTTTTTTGTCCACGATAGTTAATTCTGTATTTTCACAATAAAATTTAACGGTTGGAAAATTAAAATTGTTGTTAGAATTAGATCGAAAGTTTTGAAACATGATAAGCTCTATTTCTAGTTTAGTTAAGATGTCAACGAGCATATAACCTGTTAATTGTCTTATAATGAAATAATAAGAATTTAACTTCGAGTTTCACCTTCAATTTTTTTTCTAAAAAAAAATCTGCTAGGTCGGGAAAAAAAATACAAAAATGATCAAGATGTAAATTGGATAAAGAACATGTACTCCATACCTTAATTTAATGACTAAATAACAAAAGCAAACATGGATATTCATTGATTAGTGGTGGACATGGAGATAAAGATGTACAATGTAGCTAGTGCGGGTGGGTCACGATTTGATTAAGCATGGGTAGGGTCGGATATCAAAATTTGTTACCAAACCAATCGTACAATCATTATTAGATTTAGATTGTGTTAGCAACAGCACCAAGAAGAACTATCTATCGTAAAGCAGAATGGAGAAGAGAAAGGCACTGCAATTGTGGCGCGAAACCAACAAAAATTAACAAACATATGTATTAGTATTACTACTAATTATTTTTCTTCTTAACACACACATCTTTTGCTGTTGCTTTCAAAGGAACCTTAGCTTTATCCTGCCATGATCGATTCAAAATAGTTTGAGATCGTCTTATGATCCTTCTAATTTTTATCTTATTTAATGTCGATTTTACGTTCTTTGTACACTTTTTATATGTCTTTCAATAAATTCCCAGCTTATTAAAGAGAAAATGAGATATATAGTGAAATTATTTATATAAATTAAAACGAAGAAGAAAATAAATGGACTGAAGTAAAGTTGCCAAAGTGAAAATCTTGAAAAAGTAGCAGCTAATATAAATATCGGTTGAGATTGAGTTTGATGTATGAGCGTGCCAAAAAATAGTAGTAGGTTAAGATCTACTAATAGATATTTTTTCAAAGAAAGTAAAATCCATACAGATATTTGTAGATAAGTTTGAATGACTATACATTAATTTTTAAATAACATACTTGGATTTATTTATTTGCAGACTTCCCCAGGTATGTTTTTTTTTTTCAAGAAACTATAATCATTATTTTTTTTTCCGAATAAATGTTATGAGTTGAATGATATAATCACGCTATGATCAAAAGAAAATTACAAAAGAATCCGAAAAGTACGTTAACCACGTCAAAGCTCATAAAAATAGAAAATCCCAATTGAAAACGGGAAAGCAGTGCAGTGGTAAAAGCATCCACCGCTGCATCCATAGTTAACCTTATCGAACT